>JAJGRW010002353.1:0-36987 GCA_025461045.1 Carex parvula
ATAATTGACGTGAAGCAAGGCATCCTGACTTTGAACTTTGGAGGGGAGAAGGTGAAGTTCCAACGATCGCGCCATGAAATATCCGTCACGCTCTGAGACATGCTTCCGGGTTGACGGGATAGAGGAGTGCTTGGCTGATCTGGCCGAGGACTACTTTCTTGAACAAGTCAACAACTCGCTGCGCCAAGACGCTGAATTCCTCTCCCAATTGCCAAGCGAGGCGAGCGAGTCAATCTGTGCAGCAGATGCGATTCCTGAGGATCTGGAGGATCTCCGATGCGAGTTGGATGGATCACACGAGGACCGTACATCACACTCTGAGACGAGGAGTGGAGCGGAGCTTGCCAAGGACGACGTCTTGACAACACACGAGTCAAATCACCCGGATGCGACTCGTGTCAATGATCAGCCTGAGCGTCCGACTCCCGAACTCAAACCTCTTCCAACCAATCTCAGATACGAGTTTCTCGATCCAGAAAAATCATGTCCTGTGATCGTGAATGCGAGTCTAAACCCCGATCAAACCGCCAAACTTCTGGAGAAGCTGAGATTTCACAAGGGCGCGATCGGGTACTCGATTAAGGACTTGAAAGGGATCAACCCAGCCATCTGCTCACACCGGATTCTTCTCGAGGATGATCACAAGCCGTCTGTGGAGCACCAGCGGCGACTCAACCCCAACCTGAAAGAGGTGGTGAAAAAGGAAATTCTCAAACTCCTGGATGCAGGCATCATCTATCCCATCTCTGACAGCAAGTGGGTGAGTCCAGTTCACGTGGTGCCCAAGAAGGGAGGCACGACAGTGGTGAGAAATGAAAAGAACGAGCTGGTCCCGACTCGTGTGGTATCTGGGTACCGCATGTGTATTGACTACAGAAAGCTCAACGCTGCCACACGCAAGGATCACTTCCCATTGCCGTTTGTCGACCAACTCCTTGAAAGGCTGGCGAATCATTCTCATTTCTGCTACCTTGACGGGTACTCAGGATTCTTTCAGATCCCCATTCACCCGAACGACCAAGACAAGACCACTTTCACATGCCCCTACGGTACATTCGCATACCGTAGGATGCCATTTCGGTCTGTGCAATGCACCTGCCACCTTCCAAAGAGCCATGATGGCTATCTTCTCGGATTTCATCGAGAAAGAGGTTGAGGTCTTCATGGACGACTTCTCTGTCTATGGAACCAGCTTTGACTCATGTCTAGCCAACCTCTGCAAAATCCTGGAGAAGTGTGAAGAGGTCAACCTGATCCTGAACTGGGAGAAGTGTCACTTCATGGTCCAAGAGGGAGTTGTCCTTGGACATGTGGTGACCTCCAAAGGAATTGAGGTCGACAAAGCCAAGGTGGAGGTGATCGAGAAGCTGGAGATCCCAACAAATGTCAAAGCTGTGCGAAGTTTTCTGGGACACGCTGGCTTCTACCGCCGCTTCATCAAGGACTTCTCAAAAATCACGAAACCGTTGACCAACCTGCTCATTAAGGATTCTGATTTCATCTTCTCGCAGGAGTGTGTCGACTCGTTTTGTAGATTAAAAGAAGCCCTTGTCTCAGCACCCATCCTGCAGCCTCCAGACTGGACCTTGCCATTCGAATTGATGTGCGACGCGAGTGATTACGCAGTGGGAGCAGTTCTAGGGCAGCGGAAGGAGAACAAGCCATGTGCTATCTACTACGCTAGCAAGGTGCTAGACCCTGCCCAAATGAACTACACAACAACCGAGAAGGAGCTTTTAGCTGTTGTGTTCGCTCTCGACAAGTTTAGATCTTATCTGGTTGGTTCCAAGATAGTGATCTGCACTGACCACGCCGCACTCAAGTATCTGTTGAGCAAGCAGGATGCCAAGCCTCGCCTGATTAGGTGGATCCTCCTCCTGCAGGAGTTTGACATAGAAATCAGGGACAAGAAAGGAGTAGACAACACCGTGGCTGACCATCTGTCCCGGCTTCGCTGGGAAGATGAGGGCTCTGGTAGCCTGCCAATCGATGACTCATTCCCTGATGACCAATTCCATTCGATTTCTGCCATGGAGGAGATCAACTCAGTTGGTACACCGATGCACGCGACTCATGCTGTGCAAGATCGGACATTCCATGCAACTGACCGAGTGAACACCAAGTCAGTGCCCTGGTATGCAGACATTGCGAACTTTCTCGCTTCAGGAGTGCTTCCTCCTACCATGTCATACCAGCAGAAGAAGAAGCTTCGATCGGACGCCAAGTTCTATTTCTGGGACGACCCCTACCTCTTCAAGACTGGCGTTGATGGCATCTACAGACGATGTGTGCCATACGACGAGACGAGCTCCATTCTTGAGCACTGCCACTCCTCAGCCTACGGAGGACACGCTTCATCCTCCAAGACTGCTTCAAAGGTCCTGCAATCCGGCTTCTTCTGGCCTTCACTTTTCAGAGATGCTAGGACCTTCGTCGCAGCTTGTGACAAGTGTCAGCGCACCGGGAACATCTCCAAGAGGAATGAAATGCCTCTCCACTCTATTCTAGAGGTAGACATCTTTGATGTCTGGGGCATTGACTTCATGGGACCGTTTCCACCCTCTTGTGGGAACGAGTACATCCTGGTGGCAGTTGACTACTTCTCCAAGTGGGTGGAGGCAGTAGCTTGCAAGAATGCGGACTCCAATGCAGTGAAAAGACTATTCACTGACATCATCTTCCCTCGCTTTGGAGTTCCAAGAGCCGTCATCAGTGATGGTGGCAAGCACTTCATCAACCGCCAGTTCGACAATCTCCTGAGTCGCCATGGAGTGACTCACAAGGTGACCACATCCTACCATCCTCAAGCCAACGGTCAAGCCGAGATTTCCAACAGAGAGATCAAGTCTATCCTGGAGAAGACCGTGGCTAGAACGAGAAAGGATTGGTCGCTCAAGCTGAGTGACGCACTGTGGGCCTACCGTACAGCCTTCAAAACTCCGTTTGGGATGAGCCCTTTCAAATTGGTGTACGGAAAGTCCTGCCACTTGCCCGTGGAGATTGAGCACAAGGCATACTGGACCACACGGGCCATCAACATGGACTTGCTCTCAGCTGGAGAGAAACGCATCCTTGACTTGCATGAGTTAGAGGAGATGCGTCTCAATGCCTACGAGAACGCGAGAATCTACAAGGAAAGGACCAAACAGGTTCACGACAAGCGCATCATGCCTCGTGAGTTCCATGAGGGAGACCTGGTCCTCTTGTTCAATTCTCGACTTAGGCTCTTTCCAGGGAAGCTGAAGTCCAGGTGGTCCGGTCCATTCCGAGTGAGGGCAGTGTTCCCATTTGGCGCTGTGGAGTTGGAAAACAAGGAGGGGCAGACTTTCAAAGTCAATGGTCAGCGTCTCAAGCACTACATTGCTGATCATCCCCGAGAAATGCGAGTGAACTTGGATCTCTCCGATCCATCTCTAACCGAAGCCTGAAAAGAGAAGGTCGAGCTCGCGACCTAAAACGAGCGCTCCTTGGGAGGCAGCCCAAGCCATTTTTACCTGTTTTGCATCTTAGGAACAGATAGACATGCATTCATTCTACTGCATTGCATCACGAGCGGCTTGAGAAGTCAAGAGAAAGAGAAACCACAAAAATTTGAGATTGGTACGGCTAGGCCATACCACATTGGTACAGCTTGAAAAATGAAGGGTCGGTACGGCCCGTACCAAGTTGGTACGGCCAGGCCGTACCTAGGTCTGTGACGTGAACAGTTGCATTAACTGCCGCCCTTTTTCCATTTAATCCCCCCCGCACCCGCACCCCTTCCCCTTCCCTACCCCGCCGCACCTTCTCTCCCTCTCTACTCTCTCTTCTCTCCCTCTCCACTCCCTCTACCTCTCATTCTATCCTAACCCGAGCACAAGGAGCCCCAACCAAGCACCGGCCGGAGCACCAGCGCACCACCGTCCTTCTTCTCTTCGCACGGCCAAGCCGTACCTCTCCGGTCCGACCCGCACCACCTCCTTCTTGCTCTCGGTTGGTACCTTTTCTTCATTTTCATTGATTTCACCAATTTTCTTCCATTTCCTACGCTTTTTACTCTTCCTTGCACTGTTCCGCCCCAAATCTGTCAACACCCTAGCCTGGTACGGCCCACCCGTACCAGGTAGGTACGGCCCGTACTGACCGCCCTGACCTGACACCACACCTGTACCAGTTTGTACCAATCATCCCTAACCAGCCCAGTTTTGTGTTTTGTAATCACCTTGTCTGGTTTAGGAGTTAATTGGTTGCAAGAACCCACAAAATTGACATTGGTACCAGTTGGTGCGGCCCTTACCAGCCCACACCAAAAACCTAAGTCTGGTACGGCCCTCCCGTACCAGCCTGTACGGCTAGGTCGTATCAACCTAGGTCAGACCAGGCCGTACCAGTCTATACGGCTACGCCGTACCATCCTAGGTCAGACCAGGCCGTACCAACCCAGTCAGACCCTCAACCAGCCCAACGCCAAGAGCATCTGAGAGAGATGCGTCGGTAATCCTTTCGCTCCTCCACACCCTCTGACGACTCCGTCCCTTCCGCCACTGGCCCAATGGCCGACGTCCCTCCTGCTGTAGATCCTTCCATCGCTGATCCTCCAGCCGACGTCCCTCCTGCTGCTGCCCCCACGTCATCTCATCACTCCCACCGGAGTGCGTCTCGGAGTGGCTCCCGAGCATCTCGCCACTCCCAGGAGAGTGCAGCCAGGACCGGGTCCCGCCAGAGTGGATCCTCTCAGGACGCAGCCCAGCCCCTCTACTATGAGGGTGAGACCACATCCAGTCGGTCTCAGTCAGGTTCCCGGAGCCCACAGGAGAGCCCCTCCTACCACCCATCTTCTGACCAGGACCAGGGCTCTGACGAGGCCTCTGACCAGGTCTCCGACCAGGCCTCCGTCCACGGCTCCGTCCACGGCTCCGACCCCACCTCTGACTCCTTCGGCACCGATGAGGCCCTCTCTGATGCCACCCAGCGTGCCGATGCATACACCAAGGAGTACTTCTTCATGCCGACCCGTCGACAGTTCAAGTACTTCGACACCCTGCGGAAGAAAAAGATCAACAACACGAGGATTGTTGATTTCTCTGCTCTACGGACGCTGGGACTTGAGGCTGAGTTCCTCCGCCTTACCACCCGGATCGGGATCACTCCTGCCTTCTGGATGATCGCCCAGAGGGGGTACAGGAAGCTCACCATTGAGTTTCTCTCCTCTCTGGTGCTCAAGTACACGCGGAAGGATAACCCGTACATCAAGTTCCGCATGCACCAGGAGACCCACCGCGTGCTGCTCTCTGACTTGAAGGAGTGGTTTGGCTTTGAGCCGAACCCGACCACTGACACCCTCTCTTTCTCTGAGGGCCTGGAGCGCGACAGTTTCTGGGAGCTGATCTCTGGCAGCCCAGCCGGGTCAGCTTTCAACAAAGACTACAAGCAGCTCAATGTCCCTCACCCAGTCATCCGATGTCTGCTGCGTATCCTCGGTTGCACCATCTTTGCGCGTGGCGAGACGTTCGCCCGTGCCAATGTTGAGGATATGCAGCTGGTGGATCATATGCTGCGCCCCGACAGCACTCTCGAGCGGCCCGATCTGATGCTCGCCATGATCCACCACTGGCTCGACATCCAGAAGCATCCCAAGGTCGGTGGCATTGTCTCTATTTCTGCCTATGTCACTCTGATCGCCGAGCGCTTACATCTCCAGATCATTGGCGACGACGAGTGCAGGAGCGCCCGACATCTCTCTCTCTCTCAATTCAGCGCCTACAAGTTCATCGAGTCAGCAGCAGGACGCGGACGAGGTGCTTGGGCATGGCGCATGCCTGACATGCGGACCAGCTATGTCATGCCTTTCCCGGTCACTCTCTCCTTCGATGACCGGAGCACTTGGTTTTTCCGCCGTCCGCCCCGCGTGCGGCCTGCCCCTGAGGCCCCACCTCCACCTCCTCCACCACCACCGCAGGACGATGAGGAGATGATCGATGCCACCACCTCTCCAGTCCAGGCTCAGGATGAGCAGATGCATCCTCTCTCTCCATTTCAGATGCATCCTCTTTCTCCTCCTCTGGTGCACCCATTCCCCGGCTAGGATCCCCCCTTCTCCGAGCAGGTACATGTCTCACCCTTTGATGCAGATACCTCATCATATGGAGCTGGCCCTTCCACGTACCAGACTGGCCCATCCACCTCCGCCTACGCTGCCGGACCCTCTGCCTACGCAGCCGGAGCCTCCACCTCCTACGGTCGACCCGTGTATCCCCCTCCAGTCACTGAGCCCACCATCCGGGATGTCTACCAGCTGATGTACGACATGCGTCAGGAGCAGAGTGTTGCACTCTATGTGCAGGGCACCGCACTCCATGATCTCCAGCAGCGGGTGGCTGGGATAGAGGACGAGTTGCGCGACTGGCGCTGGTACGACCTCTCCGAGGACTGATCAGGTTCGCTCTCTTTTTCCCGAGCTTCTTTTATTTCTTTTATCTCATAGTCTTGAAGCATTGAGGACAATGCTTAGGCTAAGCTTGGGGGGGCGACATTTGCATGTAGGTCATGTTTGCTTTACCGTTATTTTTCTTGCATTTTTTCGTATTTTCGTGCATTGTTAGGTGAAAATTTGCGTGAACTGCTAGAATTGAGAATAACTTTGAAACAATTTGGTTGTGATTAGGATAGACCTGAGTGAACTGGAACTAACCCATGATTGGTTAATGAACTGCTTAGGTTGAGATATTTTTAATAATTAAAAAGATGAAACAAACTTAGAATTGAATCGAACGAGATTATTCGAAAAAACTGAACTGTGCCTTTAGGAATTGGGATTTTCAAATTAAGAAAGTTTGGAATATCCATTGGTATGAGTGAATACCAATAGATGTGTGTATTCATGGTATGAGTAAACCAGAGAGAATAAAAAAAAAAAAAATGAAAAAGAGGAGCAATAAGCGAGTACTGGCAATAAGTCTGACTCAAAATGAGAATCAGGCGCCTTTGAGCTCGCCTCCCAACCTAGGAAAAATTAGAAATAAAGAGAGAATTTTGCTCGTACCAACACACTTCGTTCGCAGCTTTCTTACCCTTAAGCTTGATTCAAGCTTGGGGGAGGGAAAATGAAAAGAAAAATCACCTTGAATAAAAGCACTGACTCGGAAAAAGAATGAAATTGTTTCGATCAAACCTAAGTAATTAGTCTTTACATTGTTAGAAGCATATCAAAATAAGAAGTTCAATTGACTAATTGGTGGAGTGAATCAAGGTTTATAAAGGGATGTTTGAATTACAACCGAATCGATTCTAGCAATTCTTGACTATAGCAGACTCACGTAGGTTTTCACATTTAGACTTGTATCCGCATTTAGATTTAGTTGTCCAGCACTTTTACCCGAGTTTGAAACTTTTTGCTTGAGGACAAGCAAAGGTTCAGCTTGGGGGAATTTGATACCTCGCATATTTAGTCTATTTTAGGCCTGTTTTAGTACCAGATTCATGTCCTAATTCACCAGAATCATGTGCATTTCATCGATATATCTTTAGAATTTGGTACTGCTGAGTGTTTGTTTGTTTTCTGTAGGTTTGGAGCAAAACACACGAAGAAACGGCGATTTGGGATGATCTGGTACGGCCCTTACCAGGTTTGGTACGGGTCTCACCGGACCTAGCCGATTCCAGCTCATCAAGCCTGGTACGGCCAGGCCGTACCACTTTGGTACGGGCCGTACCTAGAGGTGGCCTGACAGATTCAAATCTTAGCAGAGGCTATTTAAGGCGGGGAGCTCTCCAATTTCAGGGGCTTTTTTGATTCCAGAGACATTTGAGAGCACAGTAAGAGAGAGAAAGAGAGCTGAGGAGCTAGGAGCAAGAAGGAAGGAAGAGGAAAGAGGCGAAACTCGACGGATCAAGCCTCCTCCACTCGATCCCTTCGATCCATGGCTTTCTTTACCTCTTTTATTGCATTTTTAGATCAGATCATGTGCTGTGAGTAGTTGCTTTAGTTTCTAGGGTTTTGAGATGGATTCTTGATTTGCTTTGACTTTCTTTGACTTGTATCTTGTATGAACTCTTTTGATTGATTGATTGTGATTTCTTTGCTATCTCTTGCTTTGCTTGCTGTGATTGTGTATGGTGAACCTCTAGGTCTAGATCAAACCTATCAAGGTCATGTGATCATCTCAATCTCTCAACCAAATCAATTGCTTAGGGTAGACTTGTTCGAATTGAAGCCGAGATGTTGAATTCCCCTCTAATTGACAGATCAGAGGGTACCTTAGGTCTCCAATCAACCAGCTAGGATAGATCTGTACCAACATATGAAAATTGAGGTGTAGAAATCCCTAAAAGGCAATCAATTGCATTCCAACCTAGATCTTGATCCAATACACGAGAGTTGAGGCTTAGGAACCTTAGGCGTGGTCAATTGAACCTTTCTAAAGAGTTTAGCACAAGGTACCAGCAAGAAATGCATCAACTCGAACTGGTAAGCTCTGTCCTGGCAAGCCAGTACGGGTCTTACCAGAGTGGTGCGGCCTTGCCTTACCAAGTAGAGTACGGTCTAGCCGTACCAGCTTGGTACGGGCCGTACCACTAGAGGCAGATCACAGATGAAGTCTGAAATCTTGGAAACGCCTTTTATCCATAATCAAAACACAGTTTACATTTCTTCTAGCACTTTATTACATCTGTTTGCATTGTTCGATTTGATTGAATTGATCTTTTAGGAACTTAAATACCAAACCCAATATTTCTCACTTCTAGTTTTTAATTGAGTTCGGTGGATTCTAACCCAGCAATTGCCCGTCCCTGTGGATCGATACCCGATTATATTACTCGATAGGGGTTGTGCACTTGCAACCCTTACTCGTGAAGTGTAAGCGCGGTTTTAAAAGGTACGCCCTCAAGCGTACCGAAACTTGCGTTGCGCTTTCGCGCGAACATCAGCCTTTGAAATTTTATTTTATTTTATGCATCTATATCATGTTGTCAAGCGCGTAGAAATCTAAATTTAATTAGAAACATACCCGCCACATGAAAACCTACATAATAATTGTTTCATTAATCTATCTCTTTTTTTTTCTCCACGCGTTTTTGAGCGTTTTTTACTTTTTTTTCCTCCTGACGCGTTTTTAACAATTATAAAAATTTTGATTTTATGCATCTGCTTCATGTTGTCAAATGTGTAGAAGTCTAAATTTAGTTCGAAACATACTTGCTACATGAAAAACCACATAGAAATTATTTCACTTAAACAAATAGAAAAACGTGTTTCCTCTGTATTCGCTTCTTCCCAACGTGAATAAGCGTTTGTTTTCTTTTTCCGAAGCACCGATCTAGGTGTCTCCTTTTTCAATACGCTGCAAGAGAGAGAGCAGAGAGAAGGACAATGACGGGGCCTCTAGGGTTTCCATTTCGCGGCCAAGGGGAACGATGACGGCTCTGAGACTCTCTTCCTCCCTCTCCCTGACTCTCTCAGATGGGAAAAACAAAGAGAAATGAAAAAGGCGAAGGAGAGGGTTGAGAGGTTTGATTGATGTAATCTACGGTGGATTTCCTCAAACCCAAATCCTCCAAGACCTAAATCCCCGCCTCCCATTCAGTTTCTCAGCAGAGGTGGTACCTCTAAGGCTGCTCAATCAATCAACCAGTGCTTCTCTTGTCCCTTACCCCGCCTCCCCATCGCTCTCCTCACCACCAAGGTAAAATTTTCAAAGTATGGGAACGAAGGCTGTAGACATCTCGAATATTACACATTTATTCTTCCTTCTACATTGTACATATTAAATTTTGTAGTTATTATTTTTGGGGAAAAAATTCTGTCTAAAGGCCATAACCGTTTGGAAATTGGAAATAAGACACATCTTTGTAGAAAATAATGAGAATTAAGGGATTAAATAATAGCATCAGAGTTAATTCATCATTTGCTATTTTTAGGAATAAAAGGAGCAACTAAACTTAGAAAATAAAGTTACTCAACTTTTTTCTTTTTTAGAAAAGTAGGCAATAGTAGGCAACAGTACAATATTAGGCAACCGTTAGAATTTCTAACGTCTCTTTTCTTTTTGTTATATAAACACCACTGTACAAGCTTTATTTTTTCAGATTGAATGAAACAACAAGTTTTCATCTCATCAATTTTATTTCCAAAATCATTCTGAGAAATTCAACATGGTATCAGAGCAAACTTGATCTGGCTCCAACCCAACTACACCAAAGCCAAACAGGCAACTCAGTCACTGGGCAGATAACAAGAACTGTACCAGTAAAAAAAACTCTCAGAAATCTCAAGCTCAAATAGAGCAATTCCAATCACAGAAAACATGTCCCTATCAGCCGATAACTCCAAAATTACCACCATAACCCTCAGTGGTAATAAAGACTACATTCCCTGGTCCAGATCAATCCTAATAGGCCTCAGTGGCAGAGGAAAATTAGGATACATCGATGGAACCATAAAAAAACCAAAATCAGCAAAAGAAAACGAGCCAACTGCTGAAGAAATAGGGAAAATAGCAGAATGGCAGACCTCAGACAACATGGTCATGTCAATGCTCCTCAACACCATGGAACCTCAAATTGCACGCCTATGCATGCTTCTAAATTCATCCAAAGCCGTATGGGACAAGGTAAAAAGGTTATACGGCCAACAACAAAACTTCGCTCACATTTTCAATTTAAAACAGGAACTTTCTCAAATCAAACAAGGAGGAAAAAACAGCTCGCAATATGGAACCGAGTTACTGACAAGGTGGGAGGAACTCCAACTATACCTCCCACCTACAACAAATCCCGAAGAAATTCAAAAAAGAGCACAACAAGAGTTAGTATACACTTATCTCGGAGGTCTCGATCCCAGCTTTGAAGCCCTAAAATCTCAAATCCTCTACTCCTCCGAACTGCCGACGATTGACTCGGTCATGGCTACCATAGAAAGAGAAGAAACCCGGTGAGCCACAATGAATACTCAAGGTGATCCGGACATGGCAGAGGCCAAGGCATTCGCCGCTCGGCCAAACCCTAGGTCGGAATTTAGAGGGGACCAATCAACCACCCGCTGCGACTATTGTAAGAAGGAAGAAAACAAGCGCGAGGAGTGCTGGTGCCTTTATCCCCATCTCCGACCAAAGGGCAGGCGCGGCGGCGGGTTTGTCAAAGGGGGAGATCGAATGCAGGGAGGCGATAGAGAGAGGAAGGGCTATGCGGCGCAAAGAGAAAAGGGGGAACGGGTTGAAGAGTGCGACCCGACAGACCCGATCAAACATGACCCGACCGAAAAAGAAATAGAGGGGGAAGTTAGCATGGATCAGATGAGGCAGCTATATACGCAACTTCTGTGATGTTTCAAGGAAAACCTCAAAAGACCTCTGGTATAATTACTAATTTTGCTCAAAATTCATTAAATTCAAAATGGATACTTGATTCGGGTTCCACTGATCACATAACTGGAAATAAAAAATTGCTTAACAATTACAAAAAATTTGAGACCAAACAATTCGTAACTGTTGCGAATGGTGAAAAAATGGAAATTTTGGGAAATGGTTCAATTAGTCTCCTTTCAAAAATTATACCGAATGTGTTGCATGTAGAAAATTGTACATCGAACTTGTTACCCATTAACAAACTCACACGAGAATTAAATTGTGAAATTACATTTACATCTAAAAATGTGGTTTTTCAGGAATGGATAACAAAGAGTATCATTGGTGAAGGATTTTTAGAAAATGGGCTTTACATTTTGAGTGAAGAAAAATGCAACTTCACTATTAGAAAAGAAGAAGAATTAGGCATTCTTTGGCATAAGAGAGTTGGGCATCCTTCCGATAATATTTTGGAATGTATTTTTGATTTCAAACAATTAGATTGTAGTAGTTGTGAAATTTGCAAATTAGGGAAGCATACAAGATTACCATTTAGTTTATCCAATTGTAAAAGTAAGAAACCTTTTGAATTAATACATTCGGATGTGTGGGGTCCCGCCCCAATTGAATCATACAATGGCTATAAATACTTTGTTATATTTATAGATGATTTTTCAAGAACTACTTGGCTACATTTATTAAAAAATAAAAGTGAAGTATTTTCTCAATTTCAAGAATTCTATAGTTTTGTAGAAAATCAATATGACGCAAAAATTAAAATCTTTAGAAGTGATAATGGAACGGAATTTGTAAACCAAAATTTCACAAATTTTTTCAAACAAAGAGGAATTTTACATCAAACAACTTGGGTTTACACACCCCAACAAAATGGTGTGTCAGAAAGAAAAAATCGACATTTACTTGAAATAACAAGAGTACTTTTATTTCAAAACAATGTTCCAATTATTTTTTGGTCGGATGCCGTTCTCACCGCAACTTATTTAATTAATAGATTGCCAAGTGCCAACTTAAGTTTTAAGAGCCCACTAGAAATTCTTTACCAAGAGAAACTCAACATTGGTCATTTGAGGGTATTTGGATGTACATGCTACGTGCATAAAAATAAACAACACAAGTTAGATTACACATCAATCAAAGCTATTTTCTTAGAATATTCATCTAAAAAAAAGGGTTATAAATGCTATGATCCGATTAACAAAAAACATTATATTTCAAGAGATGTGACATTCCAAGAAAATGAGCCATATTACAAAACACTAGAAAAGGGGACTAGTGACAAAGAAAAATCAAATGAGTTTACATTTCCATTTCTTTACCACTCCGAAGAAAGAAATTCGGTCATACAAAATGAAAATGAAAATGAAATGATCAATGAGAATGAAGAAGAAGAAACTTTACAAAGTGAGGAAGAAGATATCACCACCGAAATACCATCATTGAGAAGATCCAATAGGACACCTCGACCTACAACTAGGTTGCGAGATTTTGTAACATATGAGGTAAAATATCCTATCCAAAATTATTTTTCATATGAAAATGTTACACCCCAATATCAAACTTACTTGACCTCAATTTCCAAAGAAAAGGAGCCAAATAATTATGAGGAAGCCATAAATCAACTAATATGGTGCAAAGCTATGGAAGAAGAACTCAAAGCATTAGAAAAAAATAAAACATGGGTAGTCGTACAACTACCCGAGGGAAAGAAACTCGTAGGATGTAAATGGGTCTATAAGATTAAGTTTAATAGTGATGGTACTATTGAAAGGTATAAAACACGATTAGTGGCAAAGGGTTACACTCAAACTTATGGTATAGATTATTAAGAAACATTTGCACCCGTGGCCAAAATGAATACTGTTAGAATTTTATTCTCTATAGCGGTAAACCAAAATTGGACCTTATATCAAATGGACGTCAAGAATGCGTTTCTTCAAGGAACACTTGAAGAAGAGGTATATATGATACTTCCACCCGGTCATAAAAAAGAAAACGATCCTAACCTAGTGTGTAGGTTAAAAAAATCAATATACGGGTAAAGCAATCTCCAAGGGCATGGTATGGCAAACTAAGCTCATATTTAATTTCTTGTGATTTTAAAGTTAGCAATGCCGATCACTCATTGTTTTCTAAAATTAATGGTACCTTCACAACCATAATTCTAGTATATGTAGATGACATAATAATTACCGGAAATAATTTAGAAGAAATTAAAAAGGTGAAAAAGCAATTAAAAGAAAAATTTGACATAAAAAATTTGGGTTTACTAAAATATTTTTTAGGAATAGAAATAGCACATTCACCCAAGGGACTATTTATTTCACAAAGAAAATATACACTTGACCTATTAAAAGAAACCGGAAAATTAGAAAGCAAACCGGCATCTACACCAATAGATAGCAAATGTAAATTAAATATAGAGGATGGTGAACATTTAGAAGACATAAGTCAATTTCAAAGACTTGTAGGAAAATTGATTTACTTAACGGTAACTCAACCCGATATTTCTTTTTCGGTAAGCCAAATAAGTAAATTCATGCATGCACCTAGAACACCACATTTAGAGGCTATACATAGAATTTTAAAATATTTAAAAGGGACACCCGGAAAATGAATACTTATGAAATATAACAATTCTAACGAAGTGTGTGGCTATTCCGATGCAGACTGGGCCGGGATCTTTGATAGAAAATCTACTACCGGTTTTTGCACGTTTGTAGGCGGAAATTTGGTCACATGGAAAAGCAAGAAGCAAAGTGTTGTGGCACGATCAAGCGCCGAGGCGGAGTATCGAGCCATGGCATCAACCTCAAGCGAGTTAACTTGGATAAAACAACTTCTTGCGGATATTGGAATTGAAATTCAAGAACCAATGAAGATGTTTTGTGATAACCAAGCGGCTCGACATATAGCAACTAATCCGGTCTTCCACGAAAGAAAAAAACATATCGAAGTGGATTGCCACTTCATTAGAGAAAAAATTCAAGCAAAAGAAATCGAAACTCCATTTGTAAGAAGTGAAGAACAATTGGCGGACATCTTCACCAAGGGTTTAGAACCGAAACCATTTGAAGAAAATCTAAGCAAGTTAGGGTTGATCAATATCTACACGCCTAACTTGAGGGGGAGTGTAGAAAATAATGAGAATTAAGAGAATAAATAATAGCATCAGAGTTAATTCATCATTTGCTATTTTTAGGAATAAAATGAGCAACTAAACTTAGAAAATAAAGTTACTCAACTTTTTTCTTTTTTAGAAAAGTAGACAACAGTAGGCAACAGTACAATATTAGGCAACCGTTAGAATTTCTAACGTCTCTTTTCTTTTTGTTATATAAACACCACTGTACAAGCTTTATTTTTTCAGATTGAATGAAACAACAAGTTTTCATCTCATCAATTTTATTCCAAATTCATTCTGAGAAATTCAACAATCTTTAAATTTATTAAAAAGAATTATATTGCGTATTTTTAAATTTTGATGGAAAGCATATAGATACAAAGCTAAAATGACCCTCACAATTTAGTTTTCTCCAGCTCTTTCCATGTTTAGCACAATTCAAACTTCAAGTCAGAGTACATGTCTTTTTTCTCACCACAACAGGCTTCTCTAAATATATTTTTTATTTAATAGGCTATTTGTTGTAAAAATTTGCTCGTCCCAGGTGCTATTCTTTTATGTTAGGCGGTTGGCTGTAAAATTGGCACTGGGTACAAGCAGAGTGTTCGTCAGGGACGTAATGCCCCTCATTGTCAAAGTTAGTTTCGTCTTTCTTTCTCTTTGTTTAGGGTTTAGGGTACCGGTAAACTGGTAAGGAGTAGGGGCTGGTACAGTATGGTAATGTCTAGTGTGCTGCCACTTGTACAGTTCACTGTTCACCTTGTTCCGATTGCCTGCTGGGTCTTGGTTAATTTTTGTTTTTTTCCTCATTTATTCTTATGTTTTTTTTCCTCATTTATGAGAGTGATTTAAATTCGTCATACATTCTCTATGCAGATTCCATCGTTTCTCTTCGGGTTCTCTCAATCGAAATGAAAATTAATATTTTCAATTGACATAAAATGAATGCATGTATGCGTATTTCTCTCCGCAGAGGAGCGAATTTTTTAAACAAATTCAGTGACTTAAATTAATCAATTTGTCTGTATTGTTCGCAATTTAATAGATTGGAACTGCTGTTGTGACGAGACCAGACGGGAGATTAGCAGTTGGTCGATTGGGTTTTTTATTTGAGCAGGTAATACTAAACTGGTCAAAAGATACTCTCATTCTTTTTACCTCTGCATATTAAACTATGTTTTAATTTAATTTCATACAAATGCAGCTTCAAGAACTAAACTCTCAGGGGGATGAGGTTATTTGACCCTTTACCCACGGCTCAAACTCTTTTCTCACACCCCTTTACTAACACCCTTTTTACTCCCACTCAAAGGCGTGGTTGAATACTTAAACTTGCTTTACTCACACCTCTTTATCCACGGCTCCTCCAATCCCAGCCGTGAGTAATTAGCACCCTCACTCAGCCGTGGTTATTATCATTCCTTTACCCACGGTTCAATTATTTGCACCACAATAACCACGGTTAAACTGTGTATACATGTCGTCCCATCATTTTCATTCCTTGTTTACCCACGGTTCATTAAAAAAGTTTCGGAACCGTGGATAATAACATGTTAGTAATAAAGGTTTTTGTAGTAGTGGACCTTCCACATGTATTATTTTTTGCCACTAGATCAAAGTCTGATTGTTAAAACAAAAAAAAGTTATGATTTGTAGATTAACAACTCTATTATTTTGTTAATCATTTTCTATTCTTGTTTAAAACGTACATATGAGCAACTGGATGCAGATATGCGATCTAAACTCGATTAAATTAACTAAATTAAACAAATGAATTGAGTCGACATCGAAATGTCTTTGAGTTTGACTAATGAATTTAAATACATTAAGTGTGAAGTTGATGGTGCGCCATCAACTGAATTAATTAAACAAAAATAATATGAATACACTTCAGATCTGCCGAAGGGAATGATTTACCATGTGCTAGAATTATTCCCTCCATGTTAATGCCTGGCTTAATTGCTTGCACCTCGATCGGGTCTTCTGCATGAAAGTGTGAACCTTTCAAAGACAGCTATTCTAAATATAATTACTATTTGAAATCTAAGACGAGAGAATGGAGTGAGAAATGACAACTGACTCATTTAATTTCTTCTAATACAAACCAACAGCGGAATTTCAAACCCGGTACACTACTTCCTGACTTTTTCAAGAAATTATATCCAACTCCTGCAAACTTTATCGCAATTCATATGTTAAAGGCTGATCTCCATAAGATCAAATCACGAGTCGAAAGTATCATGTTATCACTTGTATAAGAAGAAATAATTGATTTTTATTATTATTTTCCTGAATTACATTTTTGCTATTCTCTAAATTGGAAGCTCCCACAGCTAATGTACGTAGCTGTTAATTGTTTTGTTAATCAATCTTTATCTGTTGTTTATTTGATGGTTGATGTACCGTTGTGATCTTTTCTTCCTCGTTTGTAACATTAATTCCTCCTCAAGTTGGATTTAAAACAAGTACTTATAGTTGAGCCCAATTTACTTACAATACTTTGGACATGGCCTTTATACAATGTCTTTATAAAAATGTCAGCTATCTATCTCGCTTGAATCTTCTTGTTACACTAGAATTTTCTTAAACACATAAATTGAGAATTTTTAATTAAGCTACATGTCTAAATTTAACATAAGTTATTGTAAAACTAATCTGAAAATTTTAGAAAAGTTAGAAATTTTGGAATATTGAAAATCAGCGAATTAAATATTATAAATATGAAGGACTTAATTAGGTATATTTCAAATTATCAATAGTAATATAGTTCTGACATGTGGGTCAGGGTCAAATGTAAACACTAATTTTGCTTTGACTTTCATTTTCTCTTATATCTTCTTTCACCGCCGTTCTAAGTTTCATGAACCTTCTCTCTCTGTCACTTCTATTTTTCTTTTCTACCTCCGTAAAGAAACTGTCAGAGTCCTCTCTCACTGGTGAAGCACTTTTACGGTATGGTGTTAGTTGTATGTATTTGCTATCTTCCATCACAACTAGTACAAAAGAAATTTCAGTAACAACCAAGCCAAGTAAACATTCACCCACTAATCATGAAGCATAAACATTATCAGCATTATTCTGTATATGATTTCTTCTAAGAAGAAGATCTCTCCTGCTCCATTTTTAGGAAGAGACTGCCATCATACGTACCCCTTATGATGTCCTTCCTGAGAAAACCATCTTTATCCTTGGCCAGCAGGTATAGAACTTTCCACTCACTCTTGGCAGCAACACTGAGAAAAACAATTAAAGAAGTAAATAGCAAAACAATTTTTTTTTTTTAAATCATTACCAGTTTGCCAAATTTTTTATTTGGATGTGCCACTACTACTATTTGGTCAAGCCTCAAATAACTGCTAAATAGTCTGATCCTAAACAGAGCAACTCTAAAGACTCAAATTAAACCTATACTAGCACAATACAAATTCCGCGATAGAATCTGTTTAATTAATAGGCAAAAACTTACTGCCCCTTGGCATCTGCTGGTTCTTTGATTCCTTGAAGCAAGTCTTCCAACTCCTTTGATGTGAGTGCATCCGGTTTTGTTTTTGCATATTTCTTAAATATCTCTTCAAATTTTTCAGGAACAAACCTATAATTTCACAATTATGTTAGGCTTCAAGAACTTGCTAACATAGTTCAGGAATGCACTCTTTATGATCATATTATCCGATTCCTAAGGAGCTAATTCCTATTATACATATGATTTTGTAAGAACATTAGTCAAGAGTAAGCAGGCATATTTTAACAGCTAGCTACATTTAAAAAAACTACATTGAATCAGAGAAAAGATTAAAAGAAACAAACAAAATGAAATTAATTGTTTGGTCACCTTTCCAAATCACAAATTCTGCAAATAATGATTGCTTCAATCATAGAGCTAGATAAAAGCCAACCATACGTAAATGCAGTTTTTGCCTTTCTGTCCTCCCGTTTCTCTTTTATCCTTTTCCCTCTTTCGGATCATAATAAGTGACTAGATATTTTAAATATAGCTCAAAAAAAGAAAAGAAAAGACTAGATGTTTTAAATTATACGAAGTCCAACATAATCCTAGCTCTTACAAGCATAACACAATTACCTTATTCTAATCAAAAGAACAAAATATTTTCCTAATTTCCAATATTATCGGGAACCAAATTATTGGAGTAAACTCCCGTGATTAATGGAAACAGAAAACAAAATTACTATATGTTTCTATTTGAACCAATGATTTGTCAATGTTTTTGAAAGAAATGATCTGTCAATTTTCTTTACCCGAATATATCAGTGATCAGGAAAAAAAGGAAAAAAATACACAGACCTTCCCTCTGAATCATAGACACCAGAATCACTACCATGCTTCGCTTTGCTGATGTTCTCCACATAAATAGGGAAAAGTAGTGATGGAAATTTTCCCTGTACAAATGCTTTGGTTCAGAAAATATCTTATCAATTTTAATCATACAATCTAAAGAGGCGTGTGAGAGAAAGTACAGGGTTTGTTTTGGGGCCGAGAGCGCCATTGATGAAGATTGCAGACACTGTGGACAAGCCAATACCAGCACCAATAGCACGCATGCCTGAGACCGACGATTAAACCTCAATTAAGCTTGAAATTATTGTAACCATAAACCCAAAAGGTATATATACTTTTAAGCCTTAAGTTGAACTTCCAACAAAACAAAATTAGTAGAGTGTGGTCAAAAGGAAAGAGATAGATATTAGATCGAAAGATATATATACCTTGAAAGGTCTCCCATGGGTAGATGATCCCATCCTTGTTCCTGTCAAAGAATGCTACATGCTTTTGCAATGGCGTCATATCTTCATACTTCAATTTTCCTTCGCACTTTTTTCCTTCTACAAATAAAGAACGATTACACACGGTTTAAACAAAGAGCTACAGTATATTTACATATTAAATTGCAGGAGCACCAAAACTTTCATCCACTGCTGAAGAGTGATAGAAACAAACCGTACACACTCGGAAACCATCCTAAAATTTCTCACCTGTTTTCAATATAGAATTATAGATACATGGGTTAAATGGGACGATACTTTGCCCACAATACAAAACAAAAAAGAATCGAAACGAAATAAGGAAAAAAGAAACACATGCGCCACCTTTAGAAGAAGACGCCATGTGAGTAAATCCCTTCGGAGACGAGCTTAGAGAAGGCTTTGAGAAAATTGAACGGGAAGATAGGCTTAAAATAGATCGATCGATCGTGAGAGAGATAGTGAGAGGCGACTAGAAAGGGTAACCTGGAAGCGAATAATAAAGGGAAAGCTATTTAGAAAAAGTGATGGGAAGCGAATAATAAAGGGAAAGCTATTTAGAAAAAGTGATGGGAAATGGGAACAACAAATGGAGAGAGAGCGCGTGTGCCCCCACGCGCCGCTTTATTTCTCACTTTATGGGTTGCTTGCTTCCCTCCTCGCAATCAAAGGAGGTATCTCTTTATCTTGCAAATAGGTCGGAGTAAGCAAGCGATAGATATAAGAAAGATATATGCTTGTTTGTGCGCAACAGCGTTAAGTTATGAGTCGCTTGGCGTGATCTCCCTACAAGTATAACTCGGTGGAGGGATTAGGTGCTGGAACCTGTCTGAAAGGAACCTCAAGTTAGTTAAGAAAGCGTCGTTTAGAGAAAAAGAGATTCGATCACGGAACAGAGGACATACCTGAAACCTGGCTTTACCAGATTCGTTTGTTTGATCCACCGCCGAACTAGTCGATCAAGCGATTCGGCTGAACGAGATGAACCCAAAAATTAGAAAAGAAAAAGAATAAAACATGCAAAAAATATTTTTAAGGCCCAAAGAACTTGTTTGGTTTTTTTTCTTTTTTTTGTGCATCAAATATTGCCGACATTTTTATTAATATCCATAATTAAATACAAATTAATAATTATACCTAGTTAAGTTGGATATTTTTAAAAAATGCACAAATCGGCCATTTAATAGCCAGTTGGGATTAAAATTAGAACCGGCTAAAAAATAGCCGGTTGGGATTAAAAAAGAACCGGTCATTTAATTATTTTTTGTTTCAGAATCTATAAATACTCTGTTTTCTCTCTCCTTCCTCAAACTCTCCAGAAGAGAGAAAAAGAAGGCGATTTCCGAGACAAAAAGGGTGATTACAAAGACGATTTTCAAGTTTTTTTTATTTATAAAATATTTAGGATTAATGGCTTAGTAGCCTCATTTTATCTTTTCTAAAAAAGGGAAAAAATGTCTTACCCATTTTTACTGTGTCGATATGATTCCTTTGTTGAATAAAAAAAATAAAATAAACTATTATCTTTTGCAATAAATTCATACATCATAAGTCAATATTATTTTAAGATAAAAATTGAAGCAAGTATTTCACCTTTAAATATTTATATAAATATAAAATTTGAGTTTCAAACGTGCAACTTCTCACATAGAAAATATTTTTTAGGAGAAAAATTTTTAGTGTACCTATCAAAACTTTCAAAATAGCCAATTTTTCATCAAAACATTGAAATTTCTCATTTCTCCATTCTAATTTGATATCATTCTTATTTCATGTGTTGATTAAATTTGAAATTTTAAGCTAAATTTATAATTAATTTAATTTTAAAGTTGACATGTCTATTTTGCCCCTCTTCTAAAATTGAGATCTCCTTTCTCTTTCTTCCTCCCATCTTTTATAGAGAACATGTTTCCTCTGTTCTCTTTCTATATATTTATTCATTTTATATTATATTTCATAGTTTAGTTACCGTGAAGTAAACAAATTTATATGTGCGTAAAAATAAAAAATAGCTGCAAAAGTGATAAAAGTGTGACAAAAGAATTGATTTTTTTTTTTTTTTTTTTTGCTTTCTGGCTTGCGTTAGTGATTTCATTTGAACGAAGCTTGGAGTTAAAAATGAAAAATTAGCATTTTAAAAGGATTATTGAAATGCAGGATGGAGGACCAATTTTTTAATTACTTTTTTTTTAAATGAATTTTTTTAATTACTATAACAGATTAATGGTGAGAAGAAAGAAGAAAAGTTGAACAAAAGTACCAGAAATGCACAAGACATTTTGATTTCTTCTTCCTTGATGATATATCAATACGAGGATGATTTTTGTTGATTAAATCACAATTAAGTCGTGCAAAGATCCAACTTTTGTTGTTTATATAAATTGAAGCATTGATTTCGGGCGACTTATTTCTCGAGATTGGTTCGAACTTATATACTTAATTCAAAATTAGAAACAATGTATTTGGGTATTGTACTGGGGGTGTTCATCGGTTCGGTTCGGTTAAAACCGAACTAAACCGATTTAGCATTGCCACTGAACCGAACCAAACCAAAGTTTTATTTCGGTTTGTTCGGTTCAAACCGGAGTATATTAATTTTTTTATTTAAGGCAATTGATTTATAATAAACGAAGTATATTAAGAAATAAACCGAGGTATTAAGAAATAAATTGGGATATTAAGAAATAAACCGGGATATTAATAAATAAACCAAAGTATTTAAAGCAATTGATTAAGAAATTAACTGGGCTATTAAGAAATAAACTGGGGCGGTCCGGACCAAATTCATAATATATAAAATTTCGGTCGGTTCGGTTATTACGGTTTTCAAATCTTTCAAACTGAACTGAACCGAAATTATAATTCGGTTTTAAAAAACAAACCGAACTGAACTATTAAACCGAAAAAACCGAACCGTTTGGTCCAACTAATTCGGTTCGGTTCAAAACCAACTAAACCGGATCCAATGAACACCCCTACTTACGTCCATTGGATGCACCAATCTTAAAACGAATTGGACAAACTGGAACCCATCGGATTCAAATTGAGTCAATGGGCGTCAAACCCAAATTGCTCTCCTCTTTTGGACCTCCAAGAAAGATGAATAGTTGAAAGTTGAGTAAATAATATTTAAGTTCGAGAACCATCGAATCGAATCAACCATAAATGACGTTAAAATACAATTTACATGTGCACATCCAAGTTCAAGCTTTATTTATACATACTAATTTAGTATGATTAATTTTGGCTGGATGACTTGCTGCTTCTCCAATTTATAAAATAGACTGCCATCATACACACTTCTTACCTCTTGAAGAAATCCATCTTATCTTTTCCAAGCTCATACAAAAGTCTCCATCACTAGTATAAAAACCTGTTCACTGACTCTAAACCACCGACAATATTAATATGTAATAGTCAGTGTAGAGACTGCGTGGCAAAATTGTAAATAAGAATAACTTCAACACTGACTGTCCACTTGTAAACAACTGCCGATGAACTAACACTGACTGTTTTCTTATGCAACCCGTCAGTATTGCTTATACCATACAGCGACTGTTCTATTAAAAAACAGTCAGTGTTGATGAATAAAACTAACACTGACTGTTTTCTTATGCAACCCATTAGTGTTGCTTATACCCTACACTGACTGTTATATTAAAAAACAGTAAGTGTTGATGAGTTCACCAACACTGACTATTTTCTTATGTGACCTGTCAGTGTTGCTTATACCCTACACCGACTGGTCAATTAAAAAACAGTCAATGTTGATAGTTTTGTCTACACCGACTGTTTTTTCAATTGAACAGTCAGTGTTGCTCTCTGTTGGGTTTCATAAAAAACCTAGGTTTACGTCGGGTTTAATAGAACCGTCAGTGCTGAGCTCGGCACTGACTGTTATTTCTTATTAACCGTCGGTGTTGGTTCATTATTGAAACGTACTTAGACGAATTTTTCAGAGAGGGTGAAAAAGAAAAAGTCGGACTTGACAAGTAGGTCCTACTTGTCAAATGAGAGGGGGAGGGAAATCATATTTCACTCTTCTTTAGGGTGCAAGTGGAGGGAAAACTACATTTCACTCTATGTGACGCATAGCATTCAACAGGGAAGTGAAATTTTAGATAATTTCTTTTGTGCATTTATAAATAATTTATTAGAGTTGAATTTTATTTAAAAATAATAATTTATGTGTATTATGTGAATAATAATAATTTATTAGGGTTGAATTTTATTTAAAAATAATAATAATTTTATTCAACCAGGATTTTGCGTCCATTGCCAAATTTTAGAAGGGAATCCAATTAAGTAATTTGTAGATATTTTAGCAATACAATTAAGTCTTTTCAAATTTAATATATTTTTAAACTTAGATTAGTTGTTAAGGAAGACGTACATAAATAAATAATATGATAATTTATTTTATGTTAAAAATAAAAATATGTTAATTAGAAACTTAGAATTTTGTAAATTTAAATTGTAGATAGATTTCATGTTAGTCTTGAAAGGAAAGTGAAATTAATTTCACTTGTATATTTAAAAATAAAATGTAAGGGATATAAAGTGTCAAATAAAATATAGTGGAAATTAAAAGAAAATAAAATTTATCACAAGCTATCCAACAACTTGCAAAAACATGCATGTTCTGAAATTAAATCATGTTTTAAACCTAAGCTTAAGGCAATGTAAAAATTGACACCTAACGGTGGACTTACATTGTTTTTTTAAACTCTTTCGCAAATCACAACTTAATTCAAAAAGGGGTTTGTGTAAAAGATTAAACAAGAATGCATTGTCATGTGCCTTTCATACACTGCCAAAATCTCGGGTTTGAAATATAGTTTAATTTTCGGAACATATTTTGCTTGTTGTTAGACAACTTGGATTAAAAAAAATGACGCTCATGTGCGCAATAGTAATTGATGGGAGCATGGCTCTCATGTATTGATCGCGACGGCTAAGTTTAATAAATAACAAAGTGACGTATTTGGCTATTTGAAAAATCCTCGGCTGCTCCACATGATCAATAATTGGCGCCATTAACAAAAAAAAAAAAAAACAAGCATTTAAAAAAAAAAAAGGTTGGCCCGAGCCGCATGTGGTGGTATAAAATTCATTTCCGCAATTTTTCATTTCATAAATAGCACGAATGATAGAGAGTTGTGGGCCATAAGGCCATCTGATTTACATATCTCGTTAGCTAAAATTATATTCTATCATCTGATTTAGATCTTACGGTTCTGACCCAATCTTCAATAGCAACACATATCATACGACACTTGAGAGTAGGTCCGATGGGCATCGGACCTACTTTGGTTCGATGGCCATTGGACCTACTTTGGTTTAATCACCGTCGATTTGCTTTAAAGTTCGTGCAGAACGCTTTAAACTTTCGTGCGTGTCTGTTTCAATTTTCGTGTGCACAAATCTTAAATTAGATCAGACGGTCATCATGCTCGTTGAACCTAAAAGTAGGTCTGATGGGCATCGAACCTACTCCGTTGTCATCATACGAACCATGATAACAAGGTTCACAATAATGTGTTCTGTTTTGTTCGTTTTAGGCATCTTCTCTAACAAATAGGTAAATTAATTATTTAAATGTCATGATTATTCGTCTAATATTCATATTATTTTATATTTTTTAAAAATAGAGGAGGGTTCAAATGTCTTCATTTTTTGTGCCTCCACCATGCCTCTATTTTTAAAACGTTAATAACTCAAAATTTAAATCATAAACGTCAAATAATACGGTTGGATGTGATCAATGTTATTTTCTCTATGTACTCATAAAAAAATATCATATTTCGGTTTTGTTTTTATGTAAATCAATAAGTTGAAAAATCAACGTCTATAAATTATCCACATTAGTACGTTTTTACAAGCTCTTAATGACAACCAAAACAAAGTTGAAATGTCATAATTTTTTACACGTGCATAGATAAAATGATGTAGATTTATATCTAATGGTTTTATTTTGACTTTTAAGTTTTAAATTTTGAGTTATTAAAGTTATTAAAAATAAAGACATAATGGAGGCACGGAAATGGAGACATTTGAATCCTCCTCTTATAAATAATAGTTGATTTATAGATGATTTGCATATGAAAAATCAAAATATTTCGAATTATATTTATAGTTACTTAAATTACGGATTTTAAACATCTTTGAAATGATTTTTGAATTTTATATGAGAATTAACTTTTGATTTAATGACAAATACAATTCTCTCTAAATCTTTCGTAGATATTAAAATAGCTGAGTGACCATAAGCTTGAACCATATTATTGGATCGCCAAGCTGAAATTGTAATATCAAATTAAAAATGTCGCTTATAATCAGTGTTGTAAAATGCAGTCCATGCGGCCTATATGCCGTTTGCGGCCCAATACCGTACAGGAATTTACAATGCAGCCTAATATGTGGATTTCAGCCCATACAGACGGATTGGGATGATTTTATTAAAGAGTATTCGTATCGCCCATGCCCCAGACGGATATCCAGTTATCAATTGGTCCTTCTACCGAGATATATATATAAGTGATTCAAATTGGTTTTTATTTGTAATTAGGGGTGTTCAAACGGTCGGTTCGGTTGAAACCGAACTAAAATAACCAAATCAAATTTTTCTTCGGTTTTAAAAAATAGAACCGAATTGAACCGATTAAACTTATAAACTGATTAAGAACCAAACCGAACAAACCGAAGTAAATCTATTAGTTGCCATTATTAACGAAAATTACACATGTTCATACACAAGTAGTTCAATTCTATACAAAACATGTTGATGCTCTAAAATATATAAACTACAATAAAAGAAAGGAAGCTATGATTGAACTAAACAAAATATAAACCATACTTGAATCAATATAATTTGGTCGGTTCGGTTTAGTCAGTTTTGAAAAGTCTAAACCGAACCGATCCATTTAAACCAAAATAATCAAAAATTCAACCGAACCGATCCATTTAAACTGAAAAATCGAACCATTTAAACCAAAATTTTTCGGTTCGGTTGAAAACCGGACAAACCGAACCGTTTGAACACCCCTAATTGTACAAGACACCTACATGAAAAACGAAACAAAAAATACAGCTATTTACTGTTGATCCAAGATTTTCAACGTTGAGCACCAACAGAGGAAACTGATTCTCTATAAAATATGGGATAAAGGAGAAAGGAGGTCTCAATTTTAGAAGAGGGGCAAAATAGATATTTCAACCTTAAAAATCAATTAAATTATAAATTTAGCTTAAATTTCAAAATTAATCAACAACACATGAGGAAATAAGAAATGATTTCAATTTAGAATGGGGAAATAAGAAATTTCCATGTTTTAATGAGGAAATTGGCTATTTTGAAAGTTTTGATGGGTACAAAATTCCCTTTTTTAGCTACTAAACACAGAACCATGTCTCTGATCTAGGACCAAATGTTAGTTCTTGATATGATTTGTTTGTTAATGAAGATGCTAATTCACAATTATTATTCTTCACAAAATGGACTTTTAATGATGGAGAGTTATTTTCACCATTTTTTTTCCTAAAAGAAAAAAGATTATGATTTTCAAATTTAGACTCCTTTTGTTTTTGGAGTACGTTCCTTTTCGAGATAAGAATTAAAATTTTAAAATTTAACATGAGTACAAATCTACAAAGAGTAACTTCTTGACAAAATCTTATAAGATCTTATTTTTCAATTTTTTTTTTCTTACTTTCTTTCTTTTTCACATTGATGCTTGATGTAGCTCACTTAACATTAATTCACTCCATTGATCCAACTCAAGAAACATTAGTTAGTACTTATAAGTAGCGTGATGACATGAATAATTACAACTAAGTATTAACAATAATAATCAATAACCAATTATCTAATTTCCAATTAAGTTGTACCAAGATTTAATTAAATGTTAGAACACCGATCAATACAATGGACTTGTCTAATGCAAAATGATGTTAATATATATATATATATATATATATATATATATAGAATTGAGCTATGGTGAGACGTGGAGTAAAACAAGTTTGTACTCCATGGGACTATATTTCTATTTTGAAAATCCAAACAACCGATCCGAACCGTTCAACATGTTCTCTATATTGAAATGTGCTTGGAGACCAAATTTTACATTTTTGGAATTTTTTTTACTATTTATTAAGCCACTTTGAAAATCGTTGATCCGGTGGTCCAAAATTTTTTATTGTTTTTTACTGTTCACAGTAGATCAGTGATTTTCAAAGTGGCTTAATAAATAGTAAAAAAATTCAAAAAAAATGTAAAATTTGGTTTCCAAGCACATTTCAATATAGAGAATATGTTGAACGGTTCGAATTGGTTGTTTAGATTTTCAAAATAAAAATATGGCGTGGAGTACAAACTTGTTTTACTCCACGTCTCACCATAGCTCATCTATATATATATATATATATATATATATATATATAGAGTGAGGCTATGGTGCTATGCATAGCACGGATTGCTAGTGTACTACGGCTCAATATGGTACTTTTTAAAATCCTAACGGTCGATCCGAACCGTTCAATGTGATAACTATATGAATATGTACATGCAAACTAAATTTTATATTTTTTCGAATTTTTTTACTATTTTTTTAGATAGGTAGAATTTTGATGGTCTAGAATTTTCAGAAAACACTGATTTTTCTACCTATCTAAAAAAATAGTAAAAAAATTCAAAAAAATATAAAATTTAGTTTGCAAGTACATATTCATATGGATATCACATTGAACGGTTCGGATCGACCGTTTGAATTTTAAAAAGTACCATATTAAGCCGTAGTACACTAGCCATCCGTGCTATGCATAACACCATAGCCTCACTCATATATATATATATATATGTTATCATTCTTTGGGAATTAAAGACGGTGTTTTACTTCTCACTCATATCTTTATTTTCAAAGTTCAAACAGTCGATCCAAACTTCTCAACATAATCTTCATATTGATATGTGCTTGAAAACCAAATTTTACATTTTTTGGAAATTTTTTACTGTTTTTTTAGAATTTTTTAAAATCACTGCTTTTCATTAAATAAAAAAATAATAAAAAAATTAAGAAAAGCATTGATTTTCAAAAATAAAAAAAATAGTAAAATTTGGTCTCCAAGCACATTACAATATGAAGATCATGTTGAGAAGTCTGGATCGACTGTTGAACTTTGGAAATGGAGATATGAGTGAAAAGTAAAACACCCTCTTTACTTCCCAAAGCATCGTAGCATCACACACTCTCTCTCTCTCTCTCTTTATATATATATATATATATATATATATCTATATATATATATATATATATATATATATATCTATATATATATATATATATCTATATATATATAATATATATATATATAGAATCTGGGTAATATGCTACACGTAGCATAGAGCCCCTCCGTGCTATGGCTCAATTTTTGAGTTTTCGAAATCCTAACGGTCGATCCGAACCGTTCAACATGATCTCCATATGAATATGTACTTCCAAACCAAATTTTATATTTTTTAGAATTTTTTTACTATTTATTAAGCCACTTTGAAAATTGCTGATCCAATAGTCAAGAAGATTTTACTGTTGTGTACAAATTACTGTTTTTTCAAAGTGGCTTAATATAGTAAAAAAATTCTAAAAAAAGTAAAATTTGGTTTGTAATTACATATTCATATGGAGATCATGTTGAACGGTTCGGATCGACCGTTAGAATTTTGAAAACTCAAAAAATGAGCCGTAGCACGGAGGCCTCTATGCTATGCATAGCACCGTAGCACTGTCAATATATATATATATATAGAGTGAGTCTATGGTGCTATGCATAGCACCAATGGCTAGTGTACTACGGCTCAATATGGTACTTTCTAAAATCCTAACGGTCGATCCGAACCGTTCAATGTGATATCCATATGAATATGTACTTGCAAACTGAATTTTATATTTTTTTGAATTTTTTTACTATTTTTTTAGACAGGTAGAAAAATCAGTGTTTTCTGAAAATTTTGGACCATCAAAATTCTACCTATCTAAAAAAATAGTAAAAAAATTCGAAAAAATATAAAATTTAGTTTGCAAGTACATATTCATATGGTTATCACATTGAACGGTTCGGATCGACCGTTAGGATTTTAAAAAATATCATATTGAGCCATAGTACACCAGCCATCCGTGCTAGCATAGCACCATAGCCTCACTCATATATATATATATATATATACACACACACATATATAGAGATAGGCTATGGTGAGTTGTGAATAAAATGTTGTTTTACTTCACGCCATATTTTCATTTTGAAAATTCAAACAACCGATCCGAACCGTTCAACTTTTTCTAAATATTGAAATGTGCTTGGAGACTAAATTTTACATTTTTTGGAATTTTTTTACTATTTATTAAGCCACTTTAAAATCGCTGATCCACTGTGAACAGTAAAAAATAGTAAAATTTTCTGGACCACCGGATCAGCGATTTTCAAAGTGGCTTAATAAATAGTAAAAAAATTCCAATAAATGTAAAATTTGGTCTCCATGCACATTTCAATATAGAGAACATGTTAAACGGTTTGGATAGGTTGTTTGGATTTTCAAAATAAAAATATGAGCGTGAAGTAAAAATGATTTGGATACAGCTGTCGGCAGTTATTCCCCAAGAGGCGCCTTTGGTTATGGACCGTATCAGGTGATAAGGCCCGTATTGTGACCTTGTCACTGAGGGTTTTAGTGCTTCTCATGCTATCTCCTGGTCTGTGCTAGACTTGGTTCGTATTAGGCAATACGGACCGTAACAGAGACTTCGTCGATAAGCGTCGCTGATTCGATTGACCCGATTCTAGCTCCATTTAGTGTAAAATAGTCCCAAAACCTGTTTTCTGCAATAAAATATAAAGAAGGGTGACAGTAGCATTTTTCTCTAATAAATCAAACATAAGTGTGAGAAAATATGCAAAACCTAAGAAAAAATCCTACGTAAATCATTATTATTTTGACTCTGATCAACTTCACAACTCACCATAGCCCAGCTCTAGATATATATATATATATATATATATGTGTGTGTGTGTGTGTGTGTGTGTGTGTATACATATATACATATATGTGTATAAATACATATATGTGTATATGTATACACATATATATATATGTATACACACACATATATATATATATATATATATATATATATATATATATACATATATGTATATATGTATATATATATGTTGGCTAAGATCAAAGTGGTATGACCAAGGTCTTGGTACTACCAATTTGTTTTTGTGATTTTCAAAGTTGAAATTGTCGATCTGAAGTGCTCAACATGTTCTCCATATTAAAATGTACTTGGAGACCAAATTTTACGTTTTTCTGAAATTTTTTACTATTTTTGATGAATTTTTGAAAATCACTATTTTGCATAATAAAAATAAATAAATAAAATCAGAAAACAGTGATTTCAAAATCCATAAAAAATAGTAAAAAAGTTCAAAAAAGTGTAAAATTTGCTCTCGAAGTACATTTTAATATGGATAACACGTTGAGCACTTAAGATTGATTATTTCAACTTTGAAAATTGCAAAAACGAGTTGGTAGTACCAAAACCTTGGTCATACCACTTTGATTTTAGCCAAAATGAATATATATATATATATATATATATATGAGGAGGGATCGGATGACATCTCTTTTTGGTGACATCTCTTTTACCACATCCATTTTTTTCATTTTCAAAGTCTAAATCGTCGATCCAAACCGTTCAACATGATTATTTTTTATGAGTAAGGCTACGGTGCTTTGCAAAGCATAGAGGCCTCCGTGCTTCGGGGCTACTTTTTGGATTTTGAAAATCCAAACAACCCATCCGAACCGTTCAACATGTTCTAAATATTGAAATGTGCTTGGAGACCAAATTTTACATTTTTTGGAATTTTTTTACTATTTATTAAGCCACTTTGAAAATCCAAAATCCAACGGTAAACAGTACAAAAATTTGGACCACCGGATTTTTGGATTTTCAAAGTGGCTTAATAAATAGTAAAAAAATTCCAAAAAATGTAAAATTTGGTCTCCAAGCACATTTCAATATTTAGAACATGTTGAACGGTTCGGATGGGTTGTTTGGATTTTCAAAATCCAAAAAGTAGCCCCGAAGCACGGAGGCCTCTATGCTTTGCAAAGCACCGTAGCCTTACTCTATATATATATATATATATATATATATATATATATATATATAGGCTATGGTGAGTTGTGAAGTAAAACGTCGTTTTACTTCACGCCACATTTTCATTTTGAAAATCCAAACAACCGATCCGAACCGTTCAACTTTTTATAAATATTGAAATGTGCTTCTAAATTTTACATTTTTTTGGATTTCTTTTACTATTTATTAAGCCACTTTGAAATCGCTGATCCACTGTGAATAGTAAAAAACAGTAAAATTTTCTGGACCACCGGGTCAGCGATTTTCAAAGTGGCTTAATAAATAGTAAAAAAATTCAAAAAAATGTAAAATTTGGTCTCCAAGCACATTTCAATATAGAGAACATGTTGACCGTTTGGATCGGTTGTTTGGATTTTCAAAATAAAAATATGAGCGTGAAGTAAAAAATAATATCTTACTTCACAACTCACCATAGCCCAGCTATATATATATAGGACAGTGCTACGGTGCTACGCGTATATAAGGGCCCTCCGTGCTACGGCTCACTTTTTGAGTTTTCAAAATCCTAACGGTCGATCCGAACCGTTCAACATGATCTCCATATGAATATGTACTTGCAAACCAAATTTTTCATTTTTTAGAATTTTTTTACTATTTATTAAGCCACTTTGAAAAAACACTAATTTGTATACAACAGTAAAATCTGCTGGACCATTGGATCAACGATTTTCAAAGTGGCTTAATAAATAGTAAAAAAATTCTAAAAAATGTAAAATTTGGTTTGCAAGTACATATTCATATGGAGATCATGTTGAACGGTTCGGATCGACCGTTAGGATTTTGAAAACTCAAAAAGTGAGCCGTAGCACGGAGGGGCCCTTATATACGCGTAGCATATTAGCCAGATTCTATATATATATATATATATAGCAAAACTAGAGTGTGATGTGCTCACCAAGAGGGATTGGTCAGCACACTTCCAAAAGACTATCGGATTGACTTCGAACTACGAATCCAAACGTTGAAATTCTTGTACTTCGTGAGTGATGCATGTACATGCAAAATTTTTAAAGTTTTGAATTCTTTTGGTACATGGTTAAGCGGTCAAAACAATGAACATTTTATAAGTTATTTTTTAATTTGTTTTATGTATTCATTTTTCATCATTGTTTTGACCGCTTGACCATGTACTAAATGAATTCGAAACTTTAAAATTTTTGCAAGTACATGCATCACTCACGAAGTATATTAATTTCAACGGTTTGGATTCGTAGTTCGAAGTCAATCCGATAGTCTTTTGGAGGTGTGCTCACCAATTCCTCTTAGTGAGCACATCGCACACTAGTTTTGCTCTCTCTCTCTCTCTCTCTCTCTATATATATATATAGAGAGAGAGAGATGGGCTATTGTGCTTTGCAAAGTAAACCCCCCGTTTACTTCGGGCCATATTTTGCATTTTGAAAATCCAAATAACCAATCCGAACCGTTCAACATGTTCTAAATATTGAAATGTGCTTAGAGACTAAATTTTACAGTGTTTGGCACTCCAGTACACCATTTGCATGAAAATCGCTGATCCGGTGGTTCAGAAAATTTTACTGTTTTTTACTGTTCACAGTGGCAATTTTCAAAGTGGCTTAATAAATAGTAAAAAAATTCAAAAAAATGTAAAATTTAGTCTCCAAGCACATTTTAATATTTAGAACATGTTGAACGGTTCGGATCGGTTGTTTGAATTTTCAAAATATAAAATATGGCCCGAAGTAAACGGGGGTTACTTTGCAAACACTACTAGAATCTCCGTTTTTTCCAACGGGAGAAAAATGGCTTGTTCCAACAGCTACCCGTTGGAATAAGCCCAAAAAACATCATTTCCAACGGCCGCCCTTGGAAATACTACCGTCGCAACAAGCCTCCATGGAAAAACTCAAAAAACCTATCATTTCCAAGCGCTACCCGTTGGAAATAGTTTTTTTGGCTTTTTCCATGAGAGGCCCCTTGGAAAAGGCACGCATGGAAATAGTTTCACACCTGGCCCCTGTCAGGATTATTTCCAAGGGATTGTGAATGGGGCCCACTTGAGTATTTCCAAGGATGACTGAGGTGGGCCCCACTAAGTATTTCCAAGGATGACTGAGATGGGCCCCACTTGATTATTTCCAAGGATTGGCGAACCTGGGACCCACTGAGTATTTCCAAGGATGACTGAGGTGGGCCCCACTTGAGTATTTCCAAGGATGACTGTGGTGGACCCCACTTGATTATTTCCAAGGATGACTGAGGTGGACCCCACATAATTATTTCCAAGACTGGTTAAGGTGGGGCCCACCGAATTTTTTCTAAGGGGTAGCGAACCTGGGACCCACTGAGTATTTCCAAGGCTAACGAATCTAACATTTCCATGAGCTAATATTTGCATGGATATACCCATGCAAATAATAACCATAAATTGCATCATATCAGCATGCCCTCATTCTACAATCCTCCCCGTACCAATCCGATACTCTTTTACATTCCCCACTTCCCGTTAAATCAAATAAACATAAACACATTGATATACATATTGAAAACATGCAATAAACATTAATCAACATAGTAATAGCAATAAATATATCCGTACATCAATATGTACATGAATTTAAACAACTAGCAATATTACGGTCACTATTTTAATATGGTTAACAAGTTTATTAACATTTAGCATCATTTTTTGTTCTTAGATATGAACTACATCCCTGACGTGTCCAAAACCCATTAAGAACATCACGAGTTGATCAAAATTGATTTGAAAACTATCGTGCTTAACCGTACCATGTCTTCTAAAGTCTAGATACCAGTTAAATTGTTCTTCTGCTAATCCAACTACCTTTATCCTGAAACAAAAATTCACCAGCAGTGAATTAGTCGCTGTTAAAAAAAAATGGAATCAAATTAAAAATGATTGTGTATTTTAGTTCAAGGTTGGCACTGTAGTCACTACTTCTATTGCAGATAAATAGTCCATCTTAAGAGAATACTAGATCATACAATTACAACAAGTGGTTTGAGGGCTCTAATTTGAAAAGCCGTCAACTTTTTTGTATTGCGATACGGCTTCTTCACTTGGGTGTCATATCTCGAGGGCATGACCCCTTGTTTCTGTCATTTATATAAGAATAAATAATCTAGTACTTGTTAATCCTCAATTGATGCTTGCTTTCGGTAAGTCAAATTTCAACTAGATTATACCGTAATTGTATGTTGAGTGATGTTAAGTAATTTTTGGGTCAAATTGCAATATTCTACTATCAGGTCTCATGTTGGAATATAACAGGCTATTTTAATTTGGGACTGAAAATCATTACCTCAAGATCCTTCAACAAATGGAAAGCAGCTTTTCCTTTCAGGTGTCACTAATACAGATAACAGAGATTCAACAATTTCCCATACTTAGATTGAATTTGTGTCAATCAATATTGCCCCAGTTATGCTTTCTACAATGTCTACAAGTGCCTGAATGCATAAAAGAATTAAAAAAAGTTGTTTAATATAAATCAGTCACTTTCTGCTGTTTAATAAGCTTTCAAGAATCCAGCACAACATATGTAACTAAAAAAAAACTGATCAGGAATGCAGTATGTTAGACTTGATAAAACACTTAGGAATAATTTAGAAAGAAAATTTTATAAATGTTGATTTTCTACTACAAGTAACATATAAGGTTTTCATACCATGTAACTTGGTCAGATGTTCCAAAATCATCAAAATTTGATGTTGTCAAGAGAGGTCAACTTGCCATAGAAGAACCATTGCTGAACATGTAACTTGATACCTCCATGCATGTCTTCATGCCAGAAAGCAAGGTTCTAGCAATTAGGCAACTAAAAACAGAAAGAGACTAATTAACATAAGATTCAGAACACTACAGATGCATTAATGTTTTTCATAACATGTACATACCATGGGGTGTTTTTCTAGGAGATGAGTCATCTTTAGAGCTGTGTTTTTTTGTCTCTACTCAAAGGTGCATGGTTTTCATTCCCCTTATTATCAAATATGCTGTATTCAAAATTTAAGAACCAAGCATCGCATTTCGAGAGGAATGAAAGGAAGAAAAAGCAGTACTGGTGTTAGCCACGGACATAAAGTAACATATTTAATTATTTATATAAGTGTTTTCAAACAATTCTTTATGTCAGAAAGATTTGACTATACAACTAGATGACTGATGAATAAGTTCCTTGTGCATTTTTCGAAGTAACACATCTAAACTGGTTTATTGAAACTTGAAAGGCTGTTTAACAGGTTATAGTTCAAAGGCCTCAAGCCCTCAACCTAGGTCATTTCAGTTCATGTTTGCAGGCTTTAAAATAATTGTATTAGGCTAATAATTGACTGTAAAAATGATGAATATACTCGCATTCAATTGTAATTTATGTAAAAAAAATACGCACATCATGGTGTACTTGGTGGCAGAATGAAGGACAAGATCGGCTTGTAGTGTCAGTGGCTTCTGATTAATTGGAGAGGCAAGGGTACTATCAATGCAAACTAAAGCTCCTTGACTGTGGCATAGCTCAGAAACCTTCTTGATATCGAGGCAGTTGAGCAATGGATTGCTTGGCGAATCTGCATAGAAGAGGGACACATATGCAATGCCATAGACAAATATGAATAGGTAGTTTGGGTCTTACATTTTTAAATAAAAAGTTATGCAATATTGCGACGACTGTTTTTTTAAAATAAATTATGCAACATTTATATTTCACTTAGTAATTTGTGTATGGTATATATATGTAATCAGTTCTTGTCAACGCATGTGGGAACTAAATGAATCGGCAGAAGCACAAATAGTTGTGCTTTGAAAGATTTTGATCCATATTGAAAATAACAGAAATCAAGATATTAGTTATGGACAGACTCTGTCTAGTTTAAAAAAAAAAAAGATATCATTTATGATTAATAAGCTGACCTTGTGGTTTTGCAGTACTTCTTTCAGTAAATTCATGTCATTCATATCAACAAAAGTTGCCTGAGAAAACATAAAAGCAAGATTATAAGGATAAAAGAAAATTAATCATCAGGTCAAAAAAAAAGTAAATGAGAAAAGTTGCCGGTAGAGCTGCCACATTATATATAGTTTATACTAGACGGAAAAATAAGAAAAAGAAAAGTTGCCGGTAGAGCTGTAACATATAAGTTCATTATACCAGCATGAACGGTAAGGCTCGCACGCAGATAATGTCCAGCATAGGCATCTGTAGTGTTGGAACAGCCATGGAGCCGACAATCAAAGATCTGAACACAATCATTGACAACTCCACTACTCTCATCTAAAATCTAATTTTGGTTTGAGCATTTCCTCGAACAACTTTAATGCACTAACGTATTCAATAAAATCATCTAAAAAATTCAAGCTTTTTTAACTGCGTGGACTACCAAACCGAATTAAATGATGATATGGATTACTTACGGTATTTGATAAAAAATTCAAGCTTTTTAAGTGCATCGAACACCTTTTGACTTCTCAACGTCGCCAATTTGGGGATTCACGGCATCTAATGGACTGGCAACTAGCTAGGCTCAACTCGCTTCTTTTTCGCTGGAGGCTGAGAGTTTG
>JAJGRW010002354.1:0-17733 GCA_025461045.1 Carex parvula
GTTGTGAGAAGCGGTAAAAGCTATGTATGGCCAGCAAAATAATTTATCGAGGAGGGATCCACTTACAACAAATTTGAGTTACAACATTCATTTTTTTCATTTTCAAAGTCCAATCGTCGATCCAAACGTTCAACTGTCATCTAAATAAAATGTACTTGCAGATCAAATTTTATATTTTTTTGAATATTTTTACTATTTATTAAGATGGGTACAAAATTCAATGGTCTAAGTATGGCTATTTTTTGTAAAATACTTAATAAATAGTAAAAAAATTCAAAAAAATATAAAATTTGATCTGCAAGTACATTTTATTTAGATGATCATGTTGAACGGTTGGATCGACGATTTGGACTTTGAAAATGAAAAAAATGAATGTTGTAACTTTGTTGTAACTCAAAGTTGTTGTAAGTGGATCCCTCCTCTAATTTATCACATATCTATCAACTTATGCAGAAATTCAACAAGAAAAACAAGGGTTGAGAAGCAATAATGAGTACCTTGGTGCTCTTGAAAAAAACGCAATAAGCTTCGATCCTAACGGCCAATAACAACAGATTTGGCCACACTTCAGAAACAGGCTGAAGAGGATGATATTTTTCAATATCTTGCAGGACTATACCCGAGTTATGAAGTAGTAAGATCTCAAATAATGACCACGGTACCTCTTCTTTCCTATTCTAAAATAAAAAAAATTAATTCAACAAGAGGAGAGTAGGAGACTGGTTGTGAATGGTCCACATATCACAAGCCAAGAGGGACACGAGACCCATGGCTTAGCTATAAAAAAATCTCAATTTTAATCAAAACTCTAGTTTCGAAAATCGCCCAAATCAATCAAAAAATGAGAAGTGTAACCACTGTAAAAAGGAGGGCCACACTTAGGATAGGTGTTGGCTTCTCTATCCTCATCGCGGACAAAAAAAATTCAAAGGAAATGATCAAAATCGAAATTGGGAGAAAAACAGCGAAAGAAACAGAAGTTATGTTATTTCTAATGAAGGAAATAGATTTAATGAGATAGTGGGTTCATTTGGAATTGGATCCGGACCCAATATGCACCCTGGAGGACCAAATATGCATCCTGGAGGGTCATTCCTAGGCGGGTCAGGAAGTGAATATGGCGTTGGGGTCAGTTTCAAGCGGGTCAGCTACTGGAGATCAAATACAGCAAGATTTGCAACATCTATCTGCGCTACTTGGTAACCAAAACACTCCTAGTATATGTGGTATTGCTTCTTACTCAAAAGATTTCTTTTTTAACCAAATTATTATAGATAGTGGTGCAACAGATCATGTTGGGTAACAAACAATTGTTGTCGAACCTAAATCCGACCAAAAGTGATAGATATGTCTTGGTTGCGAATGGCATGAAGGCAAAAATGAACAGCATAGGAGAAATTAATTGGTATAAATAAATTGACACAAGAATTAAATTGTAATGCAATTTTCTCTTGTAAAAATATCGTATTTCAAGACTGGAAAACCAGAATCAAGATTGGTGAAGGATTTTTTGAAAATAGATATAATCTTTTTAATTCCGTTAGATCTTAGGTAACAAATTAAATTAGTGTAATCTAACTGCAAAATTACAAATTATAAATGGAGTTACCAAATTGTGAGTATTCTGAATGGTACCAAATCCAATGTTTGACTTTATTTTGACCTATTGTTTATTATTCCAAATTTAGGGCTTGCTAATAGCAGTTTTGCCAAGAGAATACCCAATATTTCAGAACTTGACGGATGTCAATGTTTCAATGTGTTCGTTTTTATTTTTTGAAATGGAAACTTGGATCCTATAGAGTTAGCTAAATTTAAAAAATAATTACAATACTACAAGAAGAGGACTGTAAGTTTTTTTAGCACATAATTCTTATTTTCTCACCCTAGTATTTTTAATTATATGGTTAAGTATTAATCTCATTAGTTTACCACAAAATGTTTCCGGTCAATGATGAAGGAGAGAATGGAAATGCAGATTAGGACGTTCACGAGTGCTTGGTTTCAGTGATTGGATGTGGTCTCTTGTGCTTCAAGTTGTCGCCAAAAGAGCGCATTGAGCTATGAAATCCATCTTGAGTATTGTTATTAACATTAATTGCCTGTTAAGTACATATAATGTCTATATTTGTATATGAACCCATTGATGGAAATTTGGATACTTAATATAATTACTTGGTTTATCAATAATTTATCTTGTTAATTGACAACAAAGTGCTTCTTATGAATATTATTCTACTTTCATTTTCATCCAATGGAGGTATATATATAATCTGCAATAGCTAATAATTACTTTAAGTGTTACTGTTTTAAGTATTATAAACTGAAGCTTGGTTGTCTAATTTGATTTGATCTTCCGGTCAAAGTAGATCTCGAGGTTGATGGATAAATAACTTGTTTAGGTGTTAGGTCTGAAATGCAGATATCGATGCGTCAATTCAAACTAGACAATAAAGTGTTTAGGTAAGATTCCTACTGATCCATATTAATTAAAATCCTACTCTCAATGCATTTAACAATAAGAAAAAAACAAGTGATTAATAATTTAATATTGATAAGTCACCAAGTGATTATTTAGTAATGAATAACCATGCAATTTTTGGAATGCAACATATGGACCTTCAAAATAAGAAATATCTTACAAAAACGAAAAATATATTCTACATGCCTAAAATAACCCTCATTCACGTAGAGACACTCTGACAAAGTAGAACTAATTTTGGAAGGAAAAGGCTAATGGGTTATTCTCTGATTAAGTTAGGACTTGCATATCATGTCATGTCCTAGTGGGGGTATTTGGCAGCTTTTAAGTGAAGCATGGTATTGTCAAGCTTTTCGTGGCCATTTACAGATAATGCCAGAAAATATTTTCAGATGCCTCCTGCAAACCTCAAGATCTCACATATAGGCCATCTTCACATAAAGTCATAAACAAAATAACGAAACAACCGAGGAAAAAATTTGTGATAGGAAACAATAGTGTCCAATCAGAGGTAACATAATATTTCTGTTTAGATTCAGGCAATCCGATTAGAATCTGAACCAATTCGATCTGAAGTAGAAGGCATGGGATCCTTTCAATATCTGTGCATATTCTAATCGGACGGTCTGAATCTAAATAGAAATATTTTGTTACCTTATGTGATATCAATTCAAAACAAGTGGAATTGGGTCAATTTTTTATCATAATAGTCTAAACTGCATGAAGTCGAAACTGCTCTGTTAAAATATTTATCCCTAAAATTCATGACAAATGGTGTAGGGAATATTTAATTGAATGCAATTGTCTAAAATCACGACCGATGTAGTTTCGACAGCTACAAGGACGACAGATGTGGTGCCATCTCCAACTTCACGATTGTTGAAATATAAAATAGGATTCAAATTATAACATCAAGTTTATTTAATAGAATAGGAAATAGTGCAGTGTAGAAAGTAGTGCCTTGTAATTAATAGAACTAGAGAATAGTGCATTCCAACTAGTTTTTTGTTTCCGGTAACTATATCCTTGTAACTATAGATAGGGACACTTGTAAATAGAAAAATAAGATTGCAATATAATTTGTTTTCTTAATATCTTCTCCCTCTATCTTACAAAAATAACATGGTATTAGAGCAAAAGACTCTGTAACCGAAAAACCACAAAATTGCAACGAACTCCAGCAAAAGAAAAATGACTCAAGAAGAAGCAACAAACTTCTCTAAGCTAACAAACACTTTGCTCAATGGCAAAAATTACGTGTCATGGGCAATGGTAGCATTCAGGGCCCTGAGTGGTTGATCGAGAGATGTTAGAATACATCACTGGTGAAAATAAAAAATCAGAAATCGCATATCCAAACAAACTAACTTCTGACGAAAAGACGACAACAAAACAGTGGAGAACCACAAACGATAGAATCATCACCACACTCATAAACTCAATGGAGCCAGCTGTATCCGATCTCTTTATGATGGCAGAAATGACACATGAGTTGTGGCAAGCTGTAAAAGCTATGTAAGAGCCAGCAAAATAATTACTCACATATTTATCAACTTATGCAGGAAATCCAACAAGAAAAACAAGGGTCGAGAAGCAATACTGAGTACCTTGGTGCTCTTGAAAAGAAACGCAATGAGCTTCGATCCTATCGGCCAATAACAACAGATATGGCCACACTTTAGAAGCGGGCTAAGAAAGATAATATTTTTCAATATCTTGCAGGACTAAACCCAAGTTATGAAGTAGTAAGATCTCAAATAATGACCATGGTACCTCTTCCTTCCAATTCTCAAATAAAAAAAATAATTCAACAAGAGGATAGTAGTTGACTGGCCATGAATGGTCCACAAATCACAAGCCAAGAGGGACATGAGACCCATGGCTTAGCTGTAAAAAATTACAATTTTAATCAAAACTCTAGTTTTGAAAATCACCCAAATCAATCAAAAAATGAGAAGTGTAAGCACTGTAAAAAGGAGGGCCACACTCATGATAGGTGTTGGCATCTTTATCCTCATCTCAGAAAAAAAAAATTCAAAGAAAATGATCAGAATCGAAATTGGGAGAAACAGAAAAAAAAAAAAAGTTATGTTGTTTTTAATGAAGGAGATAGATTTAATGGGATAGTGGGTTCGTCTGGAATTGGATCCAGACCCAATATGCACCCCAGAGGACCAAATATGCACCCTGGCGGGTCATTCCCAGGTGGGTCATGAAGTGAATATGGCGTTGGGGTTAGTCTCAAGCAGGTCAGCTGCTGGAGATCAAATACAACAAGTTTTGCAACATCTATCTGTGCTACTTGGTAACCAAAACACTCCTAGTACATGTGGTATTACTTCTGACTCAAAAGATTTCGTTTTTAACCAAATTATTATAGATAGTGGTGCAACAGATATCATATGTTGGGTAACGAATAATTGTTGTCGAACCTAAATCCGACCAAAAGTGATAGATATGTCTTGGTTGCGAATGACATAAAGACAAAAATTAACGGCATAGGAGAAATTAATTTATATAATAAACAAATTAAAAATGTTTTGTATATAGAAACATTTTCCATAAATTAATTTCTATAAATAAATTGACATAAGAATTACATTGTAATGCAATTTTCTCTTGTAGTATTTCAGGACCGGAAAACCGGAATCAAGATTGGTGAAAAATTTCTTGAAAATGGACACTATCTTTTGAATTCCGATAGATCTTAGGTACCAAATAAAATTAGTGTAATCTAACTGCAAAATTTCAAATTATAAATGGAAGTTACCAAATTGTGAGTATTCTGAAAGGTACCAAATTCAATGTTGTACTTTCTTCTGACCTATTGTTTATTATTCCAAATTTAGGGGCTGCTAACAGCAGTTTTGCCCATAGAATACCCAATATTTCATAACTCGACTGATGTCACTGTTTCAATGTGTTCCTTTTTATTTTTTGAAATGGAAATTTGGATCCTAAAGAGTTTGTCAAATTTAAAAAAAAATTACAATGCTACAAGAAGAGGACTGTGTAAGTTTATGAGCACATAATTCTTAATTTCTCACCCTAGTATTTTTTAATTATATGGTTAAGTTTTAATCTCATTAGTTTACCACAAATTGTTTCCAGTCAATGATGGAGGAGAGAATGGAAATGCAGAGGACGTTCACTACTGCTTGGTTTCAGTGATTGGATGTGGTCTCTTGTGCTCCAAGTTTTCGCCGAAAGAGCGCATTGGGCTCGAATGAAGCAGCTGAGATGAGAGAGATCAAGAGTGACAAATTAAAAATTTGAGTTCACGAGCTATGCAATTCATCTTGAGTATTGTTATTAACATTAATTCCCTGTTAAGTACATATAATGTCTATATTTGTATATGAACCCGTTGATGGAAATTTGGATACTGCAATTAATATGATTATTGGTTTACCAATAATTTATCTTGTTAATTGACACCAAAGTGCTTCTTATGAATATTATTCTACTTTCATTTTCATCCAATGGAGGTATACAATCTGCAATAGCTAATAATTAGTTTAGGTGTTACTTGTTTAAGTATTATAAACTGAAGCTTGGTTGTCTAATTTGATTTGATCTTCCGGTCAAAGTAGATCTCGAGGTTGATGGATAAGTTACTTGTTTAGTTCATTTATTACTTCTTACAAATAATAACTTATTTAAATGTTAGGTCTGAAATGCCGAAATAAATCTGCTGTTATTCCAAAGGGATAACAGGATCTGTTATTCCGATCTCAGCCTCTGATCTTTGTTGAGATTCTCACACAAAAAACTTTTCTCCTTAAAATTCGCACATGGAAAACTTTAAATAATTGGAATAGGGTTATCTCTTTGGAATAACAGCAGATTTATTTCTAAATAATGCAGATATCGATGCGTCAAGACAAACTAGACTATAACGTGTTTAGGTAAGATTCCTACTCATCCATATTAATTAAAATCCCTACTCTCAATGCATTTAACAATAAGAAAAAAAAAAAGTGATTAATCATTTAATATTGATAAGTTGTAGTTCATCAAGAAATGTCACGTTCGCGTGACCACATATACGGACCGCTGTTCCCCACCATAGTAATTATGCATGTTACTGCTCGGAGAACTCACCTGTGCCAACTTTCATTTTCTTTACACGCTAAAAGTGTTATGGTTCAAGTTTTCTAAGCTTGTGGGTACCTGAGAAAAATGATTAGTATTTTAGTACAAAAGTGACATGTCAATATACCAGTCCATTCTCTTTTTCTTAAATTTTTCTTAGTTAATATTCTATTATTGAGTACCAGCCACATAAAGATTCTTATTTTAGGGGGAATTGGTATAGCCCAGACAATAGCAAACTTATTTGCATTAATTCCTCTAAAGTTTAGAATTTGGTAAATGAATTTCACTGTAAACTGTCCTGAAATTTTCATCTCCAAGCTACTTTGTCCATGTAATGAGTAAAGCTAGATGCACTACTGAGGTGTAGAATTTCCTGCCATTCAAAATCCCACTAAGGCTTCTTCTAAATTTTATTACTGCAGCTATGGTACTAATCTGATTGGTGCATATAGAGTATAATTGGAGATATCTAGAAGCAAGAGCACAATTTCCAAACCAAATCACATTCCAAAATTATAACTGGGACTGTGTCCCTGGTGCATATTCACACAGATTAGCCATAGCGAACCATAAGTGCCAAGTGCCAAATGAAAACTACTAATTTGCCTTTAATTCATTAGTCAAAATTAATGGCACATTTCGAGGTCTACTCTACTCTCTTAATTTGTTTAATTCCATTGATTTACTCGAGTTCAGATCGCATCTCTGTATCCAGCTGTTCACATGTACTAAACAAGAATAGGAAATAATTAACTAACACAGTTGTTGGATGGGGAAATAATATTTGACTTGGCACATCTAGATCCATAAATGCAGATCTCAATTTGTACAAGCCAGTAGTTCATGCGAAGATTTTACTAAAAGGCGAAATATCTAGAAATTTCATTGTGCACAGCAAATAAAAATCAAATGCAAGAGATAAATGCGCAAAAAGTAAAACAAAATACATGCTAGCCTGATTGATGCGTACAGATATCATTGTGCTGGCTGTGACTATTTTCTGACATTTTTATTAATATCCAAAGTTAATTACAAATTAATAAATATACCTAGAATCCGTTGGATTTTCGAAAATGCCCAAACCGGCCAAAAAATTGCCGGTTTCTGATTTTTTTTATTTTTTTTATTATTATTTTTTTTAGAGACACTATGAAAAGCAAGATAATGAAATCTAATACTGAAAATTCAAATTTTTTGTTTAAATTTTTTGTTAGATTGCTTCTTTTGATTTATAACATATGATCAATATAACATATAACATTCAATAAGATAACATATAACATATGATAAATCTTAGTACTTTCCAAAAATGAAATATGCAACCCATGTGATTAATATAACATATAACATTCAATAAGATCCAATACAATGTTTACATCAAAATTATGCCATTACCACTTAATAATTATGTGATCAAGTTTTGGGCTTATGTTGTCAAAAAGTCTTGGTCATGATGCATCTTGGAGCAAAAATTCATCCAAACTAAGTTGTATATGATCCAATATATGCAAAAAGGAGTGCCCATGTGATTCATGACATGATGCCTTTTTGGCTACTAAAGGCCTCTAACATTGCATCTCCAATAATAATACATTGAACAACATCTTTATGCATACATAATCAGGAAATATAAATTTTCTTCTTAAAAAAAATTTCGCCCAAAATTATAAGAAAATATTTATACATAAAAATAAGTTGAATATGTATGGCTTAATACAAATTACTGAAAATTATTTTCGTTAAAAGAAAATTATTGCATCTTATATGAATTTACAATGGCTCTGATACCAAATAATAGAAATTTAACAAAATCATAACGTGTTTTGCAATTAGAACACAAGCAATTCAGAATCCGTAAATCCAAAATAAAATAGCAAACTGAATTTGAAACTTACAGTTTTGGAGTGATGACATCATTAAGAGGAAGCGTAAATACTGATCATCAACGGTTTTTCTCAGACGTGATGATGGAGACCTTAGGCTAATTATAAATCAAAAGAAGTAATCTAACAAAAAATTTAAACAAAAAATTTTAATTTTCAGTTGTAGATTTCATTATCTCGCTTTACATAGTGTCTCTTAAAAAAAAAAAAACAGAAACCGGCCACAAAATGGCTGGTTTCTGGAGAGGAGGAAACCGGCCATTTTATGGCCGGTTTGGACATTTTTCAAAAATCCAACGGATTCTGAGTATATTTATTAATTTGTAATTAACTTTGGATATTAATAAAAATGTCGGGACTATTTTTAAGCATGTATTTATGTTCTTTCACATCTTATGGCGTATTTATAATCTTTCTAATTACTACTATACTTGAAAAAGTGATGCCATAACTTCTTGATCAAATTTGAATTTAGCTCAAATTTGAAAAAAGTTCTTCAAGATCACAGTGGATTTGATGTGAATAATTTGAATCAAACAGATGAATTCACCTATTATGAAATATATTATAATATTATTGACGATAATGATAGGTGAGTTGGTCTGTCTCCTCTAACCATTATATAATTAATAAATTAGGACATGGTAAATTTTTCAAGCTGACCTTTTAGAGAACTTATTATAAAATAATAATAAAGCCAAACAAAATTGAGAGCTTGTCTTATATAGAATTAATATTAGCACCAAGCGGGCATTTTAGAAATTAATTAAATTTATTTTTGCATTTAGACATAGAATCAGTTTGCTTTCCAGTAGCTCGCCTATATAATCACACCATCTTTGCCTAGCATAGTCATCTGCATTAGCTAATAATATTCTCTTACACTAGTGCACATTATTTCCAAAGAGAGAGAGAGAAATGGCTGAGGCGGTTATTGTGAATATGGTGGTCGGCAAGCTTGCTAATATCATCGGGAAAGAAATTCAGTTCTTGGGTGGGGTTGGGGAGAAAGTCCAACAGGCGCAGCGTGAGCTAACCCGAATCCAGTCCTGCCTGAGAGATGCGGATTCAAAACGCAACAGAGATGAGAGGGTGCAGAACTGGCTCAATGAGCTCCGCGATGTGGCATATCGCATCGAGGACGCAACCGACACGTTCTTTCTCGAACTTGAAGGTAACCAAAATCATAGCTTTTTGCAGAAACTCAAGAAAAGGCCCCAGGAGGTGCCTTTACTCCACAAACTTGGCACTAAGCTCGACAGCATTCAAAAGGAACTAGAAGATATCTCGAAGAGCAGGGTGGCCTATGGAATCATGGACCTGCAAGACATACCGGTGGGAGAGGCAGTCATAATGCCTCTTCGGAGAGCTACTTATTCTGAAGTTGAAGAAACAGAAGTTGTTGGCCTGCAAGCTGACAAGAACAACATTCTGGAGATGTTGCGCCCTGAGGAAACACCAAGGCGGGCCGTCATAACCATCGTGGGTGCCGGCGGTCTAGGAAAGACTACCCTAGCACATTTGATATACAAAAGGCAAGTGCAGATATTTCATTTTCAACTATGAGATAAATAATTGCAACAATAACTACATCAATAAGTAAGAGTTAGACTAGGTTGCAATGTATAGGACCGATCATAACTTCCCAATTTAAATAGTAATAATATTAATATTAACAGTGTTTACGGCCATTTCATGTTGGGCGCTGATAGATGTCTATTATTAGCTGTTAACTTATTTGTTAATAATAATTATCAATATGTTTCTCTATTGACATTCATATATTTAGTGGTTCGGAAAAATTTAATTAGATAGTCATTAATTTCTAAAAAATAATTGCTCAGATCTTATAATACATAGTTGCTGCGATGACTATTGTTAAAAAGTTGTGTTAGGAATCAATCTAATAGTATGTCTTTTTTTGTTTTTATATCCAGTGCGAGCGCAGAGTTTGAGCATCATATAATGCTGTCAGTTTCTCAACAGTTCAGTCTAACTGATCTGTTGAGAAGGATGCTACGTCAACCCATTGATTCTGTACCGAAGGAGCTGGGAGATTTAATGAGCGAGCTCAAAAAAATGTTAAGTAGCAGAAGATATCTAATTATTCTAGATGATGTATGGCAGGTTGATCTGTGGAATCAATTGAAAAATGCATTGCCAGATGACAAGAATGGAAGTCGCGTTCTCATTACCAGCAGGTCAATCGATGTTGCAATATCAGCAGACTATAATATGCCACCATACAAACTCAACTTGTTAGATGATCAGAAAAGCCTAGATCTCCTCCTAAAAAAGGCTCACCCTAATAAAGAACCAAACGAAGAATGGCCTGGCGATCTCCGGAAGCTCGCCGACGAACTATCAAAGAAATGTAGGGGGTTACCTCTAGCTTTGATAGTGGTAGGTGGTATACTTCGAACTAAAGACCGAAACTATCCTACGTGGGAGAGAGTGTTGCGAACAATGGATTGGCACTCAGAGGGCAGAGCATGTATGGATGTCCTCGCTATGAGCTATGAAGATATGCCTTATAATCTCAAGGCATGCTTCCTTTATCTTGCTTTATTTCCTGAGGACTATCAGATCTCTGCAAGACGTCTCATAAGAATGTGGGTAGCAGAGGGGTTCATACCACAAGAAGGGAGGAAAACGATGGAGGAAACAGCTGAGGATTACCTCTACGAACTTTCTCAAAGGTTAATTATATGTTTTATTTTTCTTGTATCCTTTAATTTTTTTTCAGCCTTCTATATAATATTATTACAATTTTTTTATCACAAATTAACTATCTCATAGAACACATTTCAGGTATACATGATATATACTTCATTTTTGTTTCTATCTACAAAATAAAAGTATAAAAAAAGAGAAATGAATTACCTGACGAACAAAATAAGCTACAACGCCTAATCAATACTCTTTACGACAAAATCAATATTTTTTGCAAAAAAATATAGTTTCCTTTATCTATTATTACAAGTATCATACACCCCTTTCTATTTTATGATTTCTTCTCTAATAAATAGCTTCTTCCTGCATGGTAAACCTTCTACCAAGTGTGCTCTCATTTTTTATTTTTTTAAAATGGTGTTGACAAAAGCTTTTTCTAAATTAGATATCTTTCACTTCCGTTGCAAAAAAAGAAAAGAAAAATAGATACGGTTTGATACTAAAACACGATTCCAAGAATAAAATTGAAATTTGATGTTTCGGAGACTAGAGGGTGCAAAGGTATAATTTTGCGAAAGGAATCTGAATTTTTAAAAGTACAAATCGAATTTTATAATATTATTAATTCCAACACTTTTCAACCAATATATATGTAATTTATCTTCAGAAGTTCTTATTAATACAAGTACGTACAGATTGCATTAATTGTTTATTTTAATTTCATTCATCCTAATAACCAACATATATAACTTAATTTTAACATTCAATGTATGATTGCAATGTTTTCAGTATTCCTGACTTGTTTATAAACCAAAATTATTTTAGGAGTATGATTCAAGTATCAAGCCGACACGTGGATGGTTCGATCAAGTACTGCCAAGTGCATGATCTTCTCCGTGACTTAGCAATGCACAAAGCCAGGCAAGAAAACTTTGTTATGGTTTTCTCAGAAGAATCATATTCCAAAAAGCCCAACAAAGAAATCCGACGTGCTTCGTTTCATTCCATGGAATATCGCGCATCGGTTGATAACCTAACATACTTAAAATACGCAGGTCCAAATGTCCGTTCTTTAATATTGTTTGGGAATGTCTGGACCCAAATACCCAATTTCTGTAATTTTAGGCTACTGAAAGTTCTAGAACTTGAGAGAGTCATTAACGATGATGTTGACCTGGTCAGCAGATTAGAGCAGTTGGTTCACCTAAAATACTTGGGGTTAAGAGGATGCCATATTCCCATCTCGAAATGTTCCTTTCATCGTATGAAGGCTCTTGAAACCCTGGATATGCGAGGACCGTTCGATATTAAAGTACCGAATGGTTTATGGTCAATTGATACATTGAGGCATGTGATGACGTCTCACTATTGTATCAAGTTTCCAAACAAAATAGCTGAGCTAAAAAATATCCAGACCTTGCAATGGGTGCGTTTTAATGGGAAGATTCCCCTTTTAAGCAACCTGTGTAAATTAGGTATTGATATTAATCCGGATGATCCAATTGCATTCACCAATCTAAATTTTGCAACGCTGCCTTCTCTGGTCTCCCTAGGGATCAGAGGGTATGGTCTCCCTCTCCCAATGGAGATTGTTTACCCAAAAGCACTCCCAAATTATCAACATTTACAATCTCTCTACTTGCAAGGAAAATGGTCAGAGAATGTCACCTTAGATGCTAGCTTGTTTCCACCACACCTCCTTAAATTGACACTTGAGAGATCCAAATTGAAACAAAATCCAATGCCGGAGCTTGGAAAGTTGAAGAGCTTAAAGAAACTTCACCTCAAATGGGATGTGCTGAGCGAGGAGCTGTGCAACTCGGGTCCAATATTCTGTCCAGCAGGATTCCCTGTCCTACAATACTTGAAATTGGGATTTAGTTCTGTGGAGGGTTTAACGGTGGCAGAGGGGGTGATGCCAAAGCTTACATACCTCAACGCACATCAACGCAACATTAAGTTGCACTTTCCTCGTGACCTACAGCACGTGAGCATTACATTTAATGAAGATTATTAGATATAGGGTGCACTGTAGATTGCTTTTCTTATGAAATTTTTCGTTGTACACATGCATGGTAGATGTTACATAATTGGCCTCCTTCTACTAAATTTGCTTTTTTGTTTTCTGTAGTTTTATTCTTTTGACAGATGAACTATATGAAAATTTGATTATTGTTTTTCTACTTATGGGTTGATCTTCATCCTGCAATTTTTGTATATATTTGCCATGCTTATTTATTATCAGGATATATAAAAAAAAATAGCTGCATCTGGATTGTAATAATCAAATAAATTATTGTTCGGAAGCAACGTCTGCTAAAGAACTGTGAAATCGTCTCCTGGAACGCCATTCTTTTCATGCACACCAAGGCTGGCAGAATCAACACCTGCACAAGAACTGTTTGACAAAATGCCCCAAAGAGACTCGGTCTCATGGACCACCATGATTGTCGGGTTCAACCCACTGGGTTGGTTCAGAGAGGCTGTTAATACATTGTTCCAACTCAGTTCAATTTTACCAATGTTTTTTCTTCATGTGCTACTCTTGGGGCAGATTGTATCGGTCGATAGGTCCATTCCTTCGTGGTTAAACTAGGACTCAATAACTGTGTACCGGTCACTAATTCGTTACCTAATTTTTACGGAAAAAGTGGTGATGTTAAAACCGCTGAAATTAGTTCGATAAATTACTTCTAAAAGATGTTTATACGCATGGGAAAAGATGCACTCGAACTGTTCGATGAAATGCTGAAGCTAGGAGTGAAACCTGATCATATTACATATGTACTTGTTTTATTAATCAGCATGTATTAATCAGCATGTACTGGGATATAACACCTGGGATTGGGAGAGAGAAGGAAAGGGGAGATGGTTTTAAGTGGGGCCTGCGTGTAAGGAAGTAGAAAAGGAGAAAGAAATTAAGTGGGGCCTGCGTGTAAGGAAGTAGAAAAGAGAGAAGGAAAGGGTAGATGGTTTCAAGTGGGGCCTGCGTTTTATTAATCAGCATGTAATGCGTGTACTGGGATATAACACGGAAGTGAAAGAGAAGAAAACTCCAAGTTAATCGTTCAAATCTTAAATTTCAAATTTTTTTGTGTGTATTATTTTATACAATTTATAATCGTCGATTGTTTATTATCGTTTATTCAATTTCATTGGATTCAAAATTTTATTTGATTTAATGATAGCTTATCATTTGAAACAACTTTAATTTAATTTATTATCTATGCTTATGAAAATTATGTTTAAAATTTGAATTCTTATCCAGTTTGCAATTTAGTTAAAACTTCACAATTATAAACAAAGAAAAATTTGGATTAAATTTTCTACGTGTTGCAAATTTTAATTATCTATTAACTTTTTATTTTTATTTATCATAATTTATGATTTATAATAATTAATCAATCTTAAAAAATTCAGGTTATAACACATTTCATATAATTTGACGAGTTCCTCATTTTTAGATTAGTTTTCTCCAGTGCACTATGTTAAGTTATAAACCAATTAACTTAAAAACAACTATCATAAATTATTTTTTTAATAAATTTTGGGACAAAAAACCACATAAGAAAATCACATACAACTTATTTTCTTTTATAATTACAAAATCACAAATACAACTTATGACCCATCATTGTTAGTTTAGCCTGCTTGTTTATCATAAGAAAATTGCACCATGTTTGTTTGGCAAACCAAAAGGTGTTCAACATGCCTAACTTCAAATTACTAATCTAATTATTAAAGCACAATAAATATTAGTATGTAGAAAATTATATTTCATTTTACTTTTATTTTTAGTATGAAGAATTACTAATCTAATTATTAAAGCACAATAAATATTTATTATTGTGTAATGCACAATAATAATGAAAGGGTGAGGCAAGTTTCGGCCATGAAATGCAATGGGCCCATGGTGAAGCCCAATTATTAGCTACAGACTTAAGCTGGGTTAATATAATTGGGTAATTAGAGGCCGTTCCATAAATTCAATGTGTGTTACTTTTTTCTTTTTTGATATTTTGATGTGCTAGAATTTAAAATTCTGGAATTTTTATTATTGTTTGCATAATAAGAATAATGATAATAAACCAAGAGATTAACTAGTCAACATTGCCTTTATTTGTTTCTGACAGTAGATTGATTTGAAGATAAAAAGAACTTGTGTTAATACAAATGAAGAGGTTGCACTCTGCCCATCCTACAGTTGTTGGGTGCACGCTTGGAAGTAGCTATTAAACCAAACTCTATGTTTCTCAATCAAAACTTATCCATATATTTACCAGTGGCCTGTTCCTCTGTTATCTGAATCAGTTAATTTGCAGCGAGTGGATTCAAATGTAAAATAACGGTGGTTTTTTTTTTTGGTGCGTCTACTTGAAAGAAAAAATAATAAAAACTTTAATCCAATAATTATACATACTTTACAAGCACTATTTGGCATAATTTTTTCCTCACACAATTTGTATATATATTCTCAGCAAACCGCCAATTCGCGAATTATGACTGTCTAATATGTTTTTTCATACAATTTACGTGTTTACGTAGATATTTTCACCGATTTTCACAAAAATCATTATTTTCATTTGAAATAAATCGCTTGAACCTAATTCTTTTCGTAACTTTTTGTGCGTCCATGAGTTTTTATAAAACACTCATGAAGTTTTATATTCATGAAAATATAAGTATTCAAATAGAGAGGTAGATCTATATATAGCTCACGGAACTGAATCTGTTAAAATTCTTAGTAGGATTTCAGGACCTATAATCCCCATCCCCTCTCCTCAAATCTTTGAGGAGAGAGAAAGAGGAGAGAGATAGAGAGAGGATGGGAATTACAGGTCCTGAATTTTGGATGGGGATTTCAGCATATGTGAATTCATAGCTCATGGAGTGCTCAACCACTTCTATGATTTCAAATTTTTTAATCATGTACATTGAAATTTAATTTAATTTTTGTTTTTCTTATAGTCTTTATATAGTTCAACCTCCCTCATATACGTGTTCTTGTAGTCCAGTGCTTAGAATTCTAATTTTGTTATGATGAATACTTGAGTTTAAGTTCCGGTTATGCATTATGAATTTTAAATTGTAGCCTCTCCTATCTAAATTTTTAGTTATGCTTGAAAATCAGGTTTGACTAAAACTTCTTATGTACCTGACACACTACATGAGAAGTCATATTTGCTTTTAGGTTCATAGTGTGAACAAAAGAACAATGGATCAAACCATGGCAGTTCAAATCATTTCATCGATCGGCTTATGTCATCTCAATTATCAAAAACATTATTTAATTTACAATTTTAAATGTTATCATACTCGGCCAAATATTGTCTCCCTTAGTTCAATACTGGACACATCCAGCTCTTTTAAAAATCACTTTATAAAAAATATTAAAAAAATTCAAGTGAAAATCCTAAATAATAAACCGAACAAGTGATGTAAATCCGACATAGTTGCGTGGAGGAATTAATTTTTTCTTTATTTTTGGGATTTGTAGAATATATGTGCAACATGATTTTTTATTTTGGCAAAGGAAATGTTATGTTATCCTAGTACCAACTTGACAAATTAATATTATATCAATGGATTAGTCCGCTGATAACCTAGCTAATGGGAATTAATTAGATATTCTAATCTTGTGATTTCCTTCTCTCTTCTCTCTTGAATGATTCAAGGAATCGTTTGGTGGTGGGGCAAACCAACTTGATTTTCTTTATTCAAAATAAAGCATTAAATCGTACAACGTAACCATCATTTGGACCTTTAAGCAATTCTTAGTGGATGTTAATCATGCTGACCCCCTAAAATTTAATAATTATTTTTAAGGTTTTGTGCTCAATCCCGTGATGCCTATTTGTCTAAAAAGATGCCTCCCCCTTCCACTCAATAGCTATCTATCTATATATATTACTATTATACAAAAGTCAGATCAATAATGAAATTATATTTTTAAATATTTCCTTTTTTGTGACAACCTTTTGTTTGTCTTTTCTAGATTGCTACGTAACGACTTCTGCTACAAAATATAGACTGAGAGACCTAGGGGAAGTCTCTTAAATTGTAACAATCGTGTCAGTGGCATCTTTTTACACGTACCATACTCGATTAGACGGATACAGATAACTTTTTTTCGTTTATCTTACCGGGTACGAATAAAGCTAAAGTTTTTTTTATTAACATAACGGATAAAGTTACAAGTAAATACTATTTCTTACCGTTATACTATACGGTAATAACTAAAAATTACAAAATTATATATATTGATATATATTTATACAGAGATAATTAATGATATGATATAATTTTATTCACAGCTCATATATATCTTTTCGATAGCACCTTTTTACTCGTTTATCTAGTCCGTACTGTATTCGATAAGACGGATATGTGTAAGATTTTTTCTTAAGCATATCGGGTAAGAGTATGAAAATGCTTTCATCCTACTGTTTCGAACCCGTTAACACCCCCAATTTTGAGCTTCTTATATGATTTCTTTCTTTTCTTTTCTCTTTTTAATACTAGAAAACTACAATACCTGAAAGCAAGGAATTTTTTGGTGGGTTCAGGTCGACTACAATGTGGAGCGTTTGTGCTAAG